>SJYQ01000998.1:1456018-1482042 GCA_006410935.1 Redunca redunca
CCTTGCAGTCCAAGGGACTGCAACACCACAGTTCAAAAGCATCAATTCTTCGGTGCTCAGCCTTCTTCACAGTCCAACTCTCACATCCATACATGACCACGGGAAAAACCATAGCCTTGACTAGACGGACCTTAGTTGGCAAAGTAATGTCTCAACTTTTGAATATGGTATCTAGGTTAGTCATAACTTTTCTTACTCAGCCATTAAAAAGAATGAATAATACCATTTGCAGCAACATGGATGGACCTAGAGATTGTCATATTAAGTAAAGTCAGACAGAGAAGAAGAAATATTGTATGATGTCCTTTTTATGTTGAATCTAAGAAGAAATGATACAAATGAACTTACAAATCTGAAAGAGACTCACAAATTTAGAGAATGAATTTATGGTTGCCAGGGGAAGGACTGTGGGAAGGGATAGTTAGGGAGTTTGGGATAGACGTGTACCCATGGCTATATTTAAAATGGATAACCGTTGTTGTATAGCACATGGAACTCTGCTCAGTGTTGTATGGCAGCTTGGATGGGAGGGGAGTTTGAAGGAGATTGGATACATGTATACCTATGGCTGAGTCCCTTGGCTGTTCACCTGAAACTATCACAACATTATTTATTCATTGGCTATATCCCAATACAAAATGTTTTTTTAAAGTCTGCTCAACAACAAAGACCCAGCACAGCCAAATAAAATAAATAAATAGTTTTAAATGCACCTATAAGCAAATTCTGCAAAAAATATGCATTAGAATAAACTATAGCTTGGCTATACTTCATTGCCAAAGAATAGAAACAACTCAAATGCACACTATATAGATAAAGACATCGTTGCATCTCCCCTAAATGGAACCTACACAGCAATGCAAAATGAATTATTTCTAACAACTAGGAGAAAGAAACTCATAAAAATATTAAGCAAAATAAATCCAAGTAGTGCATCTTCTATACATTTATATCAAATTCAAAAACATAAAAAAACAAACTTGCAATTTTTAGAAGCCAGGATAGTGATTACCCCTTGTGGATAAAGCATTCTCCTAATGCTTTGTTTAATGATCTGGATGCTGCTTCCTTAGTTGTGTTTTACCTTAATGACTGGGCACTTTTCTGTATGTATGTCACTCTTCAACAAAATGTTTACATTATTTTTCTTAAGGTTGATAAAAATGCCTTAGAGTACATACCAGGCACTGTTTAACTGTTTTCCATGGATTTCTGGAAGAATTCTTGTTTCTTCAAATTCATAAGTCATGAACTGTGTGCTATTAGGGGGCAGTATTGCCACACATCTGTCATTTTTGTAAATAGAGAAACTGAGGCCCAGAGTGGTTAAGCAACTTGCTGAGGGTCACACAGCCAGGACGTGGCTACTGCTGCTGCTAAGTCACTTCAGTCGTGTCCAACTCTGTGTGACCCCATAGAAGTCAGCCCACCAGGCTCCACCGCCCCTGAGATTCTCCAGGGAAGAACACTGGAGTGGGTTGCCATTTCCTTCTCCAATGCATGAAAGTGAAAGTGAAGTCTCTCAGCCGTGTCTGACTCTTAGCGACCCCATGGACTGCAGCCTACCACGCTCCTGCACCCATGGGATTTTCCAGGCAAGAGTACTGGAGTGGGGTGCCATTGATCAGAACTCAATTCAGGGGGTTCAGCTACCTACAGAGTCTGCAGTTCTTAGATGCTACATTCCACTGCATTTTAATGAAGAGCCCTTTGGTACAGACAGGATCTTCTTCATTCGTTCATCAAAGGGCCTCCTGAATAAACCCAGGATGTTAGGCATTATGCAAATGAACTTAAAGAATCAGACTCTGCTAATAAAGATAGAGAGAGGAACACAGTGCCAAACTGAAACGTGATAATGAGACTGATCTTAATGCCACTTCTCAGCCCTTATTTGCAAAATTAAGATCTAAGAAGAGGAGGGGAAAAAAAAAAAACACCCCAACCATAAAAGGCAGGGTGGATACCCATGAGATAAGATGGTTGAAGAAGTGCTAATGACCCAATTAAAAAACAGAACGCAGTTCTGTGATCCTTGTTCCAATTACCATAGAATCTGGGCCCTGTATGTTCACTGCTGCAAGAGAAAGTGTAGGAGGATACTGATGTTTTGAGTTTGTTTTCTTCTACCTGTGGCAGATACATTTTTTGAATTATTAATCTGCAGCTTTTCACTGAGTATATGTTTGGTTTTCCATCCAAAGTTGAGCTCAGGGGTCTATGCTGAGCAGACTGCAAAGTCTTTACAGTTAGTAAAATTTACTGTATTCTGTTAAAGTTTCACGTGAAGAAAGGGATGAGGTAGCTTTAACGGGTTCAGGGGAGTAGCAAATGACCAGAGGGTATCAGGGATAGGAAGAGGGTGAAGATGGAGAAAAAGGGTCCCTTGAAGAGCAGAAGTTTTGGCCTGTGTAGGAGCAGTGCCTGGAAAGTCAGGACAGGCTATAAGGAGCCCCTGTAGAAGCTGGACCCCAGGCGCAGGGACCCTCAGCCTTACCCAAGGGTCTTGGGTTTCAGGCTTAAAATAGAAGCAGAAGGTCCACAGACCACATGCTTCTTAAGCAGTGGGTCTCCTACAAATAAGTAAGTGCGAGCATACTAAGTCATTTCAGTCGTGTCCAACTCTGTGCGACCCTATAGACTATAGCCGACCAGGCTTCTCTGTCCTTGGGGTTCTCCAGGCAAGAATACTGGAGTGAGTTGCCATGCCCTCTTCCAGGGAATCTTCCCAATCCAGGGATCGAACCTGAATCTCTTTTGTCTCTTTCACTGGCAGTCGGGTTCTTTACCACAGGTCAACTCAATAAAAATTAAATGCACTCTAAGGATGCGGAAGCTCAGTACTGACTGAAATTATTATTATTTTTTTTACAAACCTCAAAGTCTGAGCATTTGGGGTGAAACAGAATTAAAATAAGGAATATAAGGAGTGGTACTCTTTTATACTTGAGTTTAAAGACTCAGATGCATATCTCCTCCATATGAAATGAGTGAAACCTACTCCACGTATACTCTAAAGAGCATTTTGCATTGAGAAAAAACAAAAATCACTTGCATGGAAAGAAGGTTATCTCCTCAGCTTTTTCTGGCAGTTGCTTAATAATCCCCCAAGCCCCACTCTGCTGTGACAAGCAAGCCTGGATTTGACTGCACATTCTTTTCTCTTGACCTTGGGGTTCCACTGGTCATGACTTCCTGAAATTAGTATTTCTGTCAGGCAGGGCTGCTTTAAGATGTCTTTGAGTCTTAACAAAACTGAATTAAATATTCAACCAAGAGGATCTCCCTCCTGTGAGTAAAGATACAATTGAAACTTGTGTGGTGATGCTATTATCATCACGTTATCAACCAGGTGTATCAAGCCAGGATATTTAAATTTACCTGCAAGCCAACTGTTCCCACTACCAGAAACAGCAACAGAACTGGGAAAAAAATGAGAATGATCATGGAAGCTGGAGTCATTGGCCCAGATGTGTAGAAGGCTTGCGGTGATGATAATTACACATCATTAGTGCATTTGCAGAATGAGATCCCTTCTTTCAGCAGGAGAGAGAAATCTACCCAGTGTAGGTGAACACACAGCATCATGCTGGCCATTCATTACTGTCTGAGCTCTAGGAAAAGTGCCTCCTTCCCCAGAAAGTTTTTCTGCAGGCATGAAGATACTGGAATATTCAGTGAAGGGTAATTGGCTAACAGAGAAAATGGCTGTTGTCTGGATACCAGACAGGACTGTGTAAGCAGAGTGTCAAAGCTGGGTAGCAGGAGAAGATGTCTTGATTAAAAATCACAAGTATTAGCAGGTGTATATGAACTTCCTGATGTTCAAGCTGGTTTTAGAAAAAGCAGAGGAACCGGAGATCAAATTGCCAACATTCACTGGATCATCGAAAAAGCAAGAGAGTTCCAGAAAAACATCTATTTCTGCTTTATTGACTATGCCAAAGCCTTTGACTGTGTGGATCACAATCAACTGTGGAAAATTCTTCAAGAGACTGGAATACCAGACTACCTGATCTGCCTCTTGAGAAACCTATATGCAGGTCAGGAAGCAACAGTTAGAATTGGACATGGAACAACAGACTGGTTCCAAATAGGAAAAGGAGTACGTCAAGGCTGTATATTGTCACCCTGCTTTTTTAACTTCTATGTAGAGTACATCATGAGAAACGCTGGACTGGAAGAAACACAAGCTGGAATCAAGATTTTGGGGAGAAATATCAGTAACCTCAGACATGCAGATGACACCACCCTTATGGCAGAAAGTGAAGAGGAGCTAAAAAGCCTCTTGATGAAAGTGAAAGAGGAGAGCGAAAAAGTTGGCTTAAAGCTCAACATTCAGAAAACGAAGATCATGGCATCCGGTCCTATCACTTCATGGGAAATAGATGGGGAAACAGTGGAAACAGGGTCAGACTTTATTTTGGGGGGCTCCAAAATCACTGCAGATGGTGATTGCAGCCATGAGATTAAAAGACGCTTACTCCTTGGAAGGAAAGTTATGACCAACCTAGATAGCATATTCAAAAGCAGAGACATTACTTTGCTGCCTAAGGTCCGTCTAGTCAAGGCTAAGGTTCTTCCAGTGGTCATGTATGGATGAGAGAGTTGGACTGTGAAGAAGGCTGAGCGCCAAAGAATCGCTGCTTTTGAACTGTGGTTTTGGAGAAGACTCTTGAGAGTCCCTTGGACTGCAAGAAGATCCAACCAGTCCATCCTAAAAGAGATCAGCCCTGGGATTTCTTTGGAAGGAAAGAAACTCCAGTACTGAAACTCCAGTACTTCGGCCACCTCATGTGAAGAGCTGACTCATTGGAAAAGACTCTGTTGCTGGGAGGGATTGGGGGCAGGAGGAGAAGGGGACGACAGAGGATAAGATGGCTGAATGGCATCACTGACTCGATGGACGTGACTCTGAGTGAACTCTGGGACTTGGTGATGGGAGGCCTGACATGCTGCGATTCATGGGGTCACAAAGAGTTGGACAGGACTGAGTGACTGAACTGAACTGAACTGATGGACATCATTTGCAAATCCTCTCTCACATGAAGACTTGTGCAGAGTGGGAGAAATGAACAGACTTGGAGCCACAGGGCAGCATTTCGCCGGTGTTTTTGGCTGGATGCATCTGTGTGGGTGATGTAAGCAGCTCCAGTCTTTGGAAAGACAACGTGTGGAGTACTGACATTGCAGAGGCACCCACGTAGGGGTTCAACTCATCGAACAGGACTGGCTGCTTATTGAGGGCTCTGAGGGCTGTGGGACTATGTTGACAAAAGGGAGGTTAAGTTTGGGTGCCCTAGGCAGGCAAGATTCAAATCCCTGATCCCTCATGTATTGGCTCCATGACTTTGGGTAAATGACTTCGGGTAAATGACTTCACTTTCCTGAACCTCCCTTTCCTTCATCTATAAAGTGATGGCCTCTCTCAAAAGATTGGCTTTCCAGGTGGGGCAATCATAAAGAATCTGCCTCTCAATGCAGGAGACATAAGAGACACAGGCAGGAGACACAAGAGATGCAGGCTCGATCCCTGGTCAGGAAGATCCTCTGCAGATGGAAATAGCAACCCACTCCAGGATTCTTGCCTGAAAAATCCCACAGACAGAGGAGACTGGCAGGCTACAGGCCATGGGGTCACAAAGAGTCAGGCACAACTGAGCATGCACACGGACTCTCGAAAGATTATTGTGAGGGTTCAGTGAGATAATCATGTCAAAGTACATGGCTCTGTGCCCCACACACAGAGCTTGCTCACAAACGTTAGCCATTGTCCTCACGGAGGAAGGTGTAGAGGAGAGTGACACTGTGAGAAATGTATATTTGGTCTCTTCCCCCAGTGCCTGACATGGAGCTCCTGAATCCCTCAGAACTTGCTGGATGAAGAAAACATATTTTNCTCTGTGCGACCCTATAGATGGCATCCCACCGAGCTCCTCTGTCCCTTGGATTCTCGAGACAAGAATACTGGAATGGGTTGCCATTTCCTTCTCCAATGCGTGGAAGTGAAAAAAGAAAGTGAAGTCGCTCAGTTGTGTCTGACTCTTCATGACCCCATGGACTGTAGCCTACCAGGCTCCTCCGTCCATGGGATTTTCCAGGCAAGAGTACTGGAGTGGGTTGCCATTGCCTTCTCCTAGGTAAGGGGCAGACATTAAAATAGAAGCTAAAGTTTACTGAACACATATCTCTATGCAAGACAGCAGGCTGAGTCCCAAGCATGCACTGCCATACTTCAAAAAGCATGCATTGCCAAACCTTCAAAATGACCAGAGGAGGTTCGTAGTAATTGTCCTCATTTTGTGGACATGCAAACAAAGCCCAAAAGTTTAAGCAACTGGACCAATATCATAGATATAAGAACTAGGACCAAGAATGTCTGTCCCCAAAGCCACAGTCATCATGATTTTGTTCTCCTGAGGTATCCTGTGTACAAACCACCTTCTCAATTACCCCTTATCTTTCTATCACCACCATAAAATTAGCTCATTCAGGTAGATGATTGACAGGCCCATAAGACACCCTTAGATAACTTGAATCCAGGCAAAAGCAAAAATTAGGCTCAAAATAAACCACCACACCTCTTGACATAAATCAGGGCTTTCGTAAACAACAGGGAAATTGCAAATGAGCTGAGAGCCCAATAACTTGCCCCAAATTCAAAAAGGCCATTAAAACCAAAAGTTAATAGACTTAGAGCAGCCTACTGGGTAGAGAGGCCATTAATATAAGATAAATAATGGTAGTAAGGTGAGTGAGAGCAGGCTTATAAATTCTCACTTGCTTGTTGAGGGACGTGTCTTTTGGCCTCACAGTTATAATGCATACGACTGCAGACAGGTGAATTATAAATGCATGTTTTCCTTAAGTGTCAAATGCAGGCTGTTTTTCCTCCCAAATACAAAATAAATAACAAGCCAAAAAGGAATGGGTTGATTTTGTTTATCTTCCTTTTATCAAAGAGAATCCTTCATAGCTGGAAGGGAACTTTGAGACTGGCTATCTTTTCCAACTCCCTCCTTTTGCACATGAGAAAACTTGCCATTTTGGCCACACCAGAATTTCAGATGATTTGAAATTCAAACACACTAGTGGAGCCAAACATATTTTAATTGACTCCTTACCACTGACAGCTCTAATCAAGGTCTAAGTCTTCTGTTCAAACACAACAACTGGTTAGCCTTAAAGATGAATGGACACAGAATCCTAATTCATATTGATTTTAGCTTCAGGCCTTTGCTCTTATCCCAGTCCTGTACTTACATGGTTATTATCCATATTACAAAGCAATATTGATTGTTTTCCATCTTCAGCTGAAGCATGAATCTTTTGAGGAGACTTTTTTGAAGGTCATTTGAAACTGCTAAGATTGTATATGCTGATAAACAGAATAAATATGATCTAGGATGATGAATGGAACCACAGATGAGTTTAGAGGAATCCTAGAGCAGAGGAGCCCCTATCTCATTCTCCAGGAGTCTGTAAGATTATATGGAAGATCCTTATCCAACATGGCGCCCAAGCCATAGAGTAGGAGAGGCTGAGGGGACTGTCTGGGTTGTTAGGGGTGAGGGAAGCCCTGTAAACCCTGACCACATTGGTGTGGTGTGGGGAAAGCAGCTGAGAGCTCTTGATCTCCTGAGAAAGGCACAGAAGTGGCTGCAAGAACCAGGAGACCAAACAACGTCCTCACGGTCGGGGGTTGTGGGTTGTGGAAGCTTTGACTTCAACACCAGAGGCTAACGTCAAACCATGGTCAGCAGCAGTACAAGCAAAGGGCATGAGGTGGAGAGAGCAAAGGTTGATACTTCTCCCCATGATTCCGCACACCCCAAAACCAAGTCTTCACTTCACACCAGGATCTACAGGCGTTCCCGGTGAGAAGGACAGGGGGGAATTTGAGAAAGAAACTTGGGTCGACTGAGTAGTATCCAAAACAGACTGACTTATAAGCCACAAGTGATTTCATTTCCTCTAATTCAATTTTCTAGTGCATAGTGGAAATGAGTGCTTGAGAGTGAAATTAAATTCAGTTAGAGGAAAACAAAGTTCCACTTTCACCGATCTGAGTTTTGTTACTAGGAAAATACCTGCTGCATAAAATAAGCTCCTAATAGTGTCAGGCTTAATAACTCTTGGCTGTTGTGACTACTGTTATTATTAATGTTACTGTTGTTGTACTCTGAACTCCTGGAAGCAAGCATAGTATCTTCTGCTTCTGTGTCTGCAAGGGTCATTACAGAATTTCTTCAGTACACATTGATTGACTTAATGACTCAAGACTTGAATTTACCCTAATGAGCACTCAGTGCTATCATTTGTAAAACCCAGGGTCCAGGTAGCACCTTCACTGTGCAGTTTCCAGAGTGACTGATGACAGAATTCCATCAACCAGTGTTAGGCTTAGAGCATGAGTGAGAATAAAACTTCTGCTGTGCTGAGCTACTGAGTTTGGGGGTTGCTTGTTACCACAGCACAACTCAGCTCATCCTGATACAAACTAAAATATGAAATGTATTCAAGAGAAAGTACCTAGTCTGTGACATGTCCTTTTACTTCTTTTATGAATTTAATTTTTACTATCTGAATTTTACAGTCAATGAATACAAAAGTCAATTATATTAAATGATTTGTCTAAGACCACACAGTTAGTAAAGGACAGGACCATCCAAGTCCAGAATCCTAGGATTTTCCATTATGCCAGACTGTCCTCAAATGAACTCCTTTTTGTAGCTACTTTTCAACTATGCATTTTACTTTGAATTTTAGTGTTATAGCTATTTGATTTATATTCCTTTCCACTTCTCCAAGCAGTCCTAAAGTAAGTAATGTTTGGGATTGGGTACAAGGAATGATAGATGACAATTTAGAGAAATGCCAAGTAGAAATGAAAATGTGTTACTGTAATATTTGGGGTATATGTCATCAGTAGGAGCAGTCACTATACTGTGGCAGAAAGCTCTGGTGGAGAAATGAGCTGTCCTGTTTTCCTGTAGGCTAGAAGAGAATAAAAAGAGAATGATAGAAATATTGGCAAAGATGGGGAACAACCAGAACCCTCACATGTTGCTGGTGGGAATGTGGAATACTTCAGTTACTTTGGAAAACAATTTGGCTGTTTCTAACAAAATTAAATAGACTTCTATCCAGTGACCTTGCAGTTTAAATTCTGGAATTACACTCAATATAAATTAGTACATATGTTCACAAAATAATTTGAACAAGAGTCTTCATAGAAAGTTTAATTCGTAATAATTCCAAACTGGAAAAATGCAAGGGTCTTTGAGAAGGAAATCAGTAATTGAGGTATATTCGTATAATGTGCATTTGTGGTGTACTCAGTCATGTCAGACTCTTTGCGACCCCATGGACTATAGCCCACCAGGCTCCAATGTCCATGGGATTCTCCAGGCAAGGATACTGGAGTAGCTTGTCATTTCCTACTCCAGGGGATCTTCATGACCGAGGGATCGAACCCCCTTCTCTTATGTCTCCTGCATTGGCAGGAGGATTCTTTACCACCGTGCCACCTGGAAAGCCCATGTTCATATAACACGAATCATCAATTAAAAAGTATGAATATAGGAAAACATAATAACATGGGTGATTTTCAAAAACATTATGTTGAGCAAAAGAAGTTAGGTACAAAAGAATCTACTGAATGATCCAATTTATGAATAGCAAAAACAAGGAAATCTAATCTATAATGATTAAGGTCAGACAGTGGTTACATCCAAGGTGGGGGCAATGGATGGAAAAGGTCATGAGGGATTTTACTGAGATGATGAAAATGTTCTACAATCAGATCCGGACGGTGGTTACAGAAGGCACACCCATGTGCATAAATCCACTGAGCTGTATACTGCATGTATGCTATGCCTCAACATAAAATAATAAAACTTAAGAGAGGATGGTAAAATTGTATCTGCCTCTTAAGAGGGAAAGCATGGCTTTTGGGTCTTGGAGGTTTGGGCGCTCACACTCAGCACCAGAGAATGGCTGTGGAATTTGAACAGAGCAGAAATGAACCACCGCTGGGATGGCCTGAACGTGAGACTAGGAATGGGGATTCTCTAAGGGATGAAAGGCCTGGTAGTGACTGCTCACGAATGTAATGAATGACTCAAGAGTATGGAGTGAATATATGTGGCTGAGTCTGTGGTCCACAGACATGATCCTCTCAGGAGCATCTCTGCATCACTAAGAATAAATGGCCCAGGGCTAGCTCTCCAAGGCATCATGGCACAGCTGAAGAAGCACCACTAACAATTACATCCCCAGGAAACTAAAAACCAAGCCTTATTTTACTTTCCTAACACCTCACAAGTCCCAAGATACTTGTATAACCCCAAGAGGAGGCAGGAGTCCCCTAAGAATGACTATCAAATTTTTCATCAAAACTTGTAGTATAAGGCTGAGAGCCAGAGTCAACTCTAGTTACTCATTCTTAAGTGTCACGGAAACACTAGAGTCACATTTTTCAAAGTCAGCCACCCTGAAATTTGCAATGAATGGCACCAAATGGAACCAAATGTCACTTCCTTGGAACCAGAAATCTCAACACTAAATCAGTTTCAGCTGCTTGCTGCTGTATAACCCTGGGCTTGTCAGTGCTCCTCTCTGAGACTCAGTGTTCTCATCTGTAAAATGGGGACAGCAGCTCCTCCTCCTCCCTCGGAGTTGTTATGATGAAATGAGAAAATATGTGTCATATAGGAAGCCCTTACACCTCAGCCACTTGGTCGAGTCAACTCCCTTGCCAGCTTTCTGCTCAAAGGCTGTGTGGAGGAGACATTCTGTGTGAAGACAGTCCCTTTATCAGAAATGGACTCGCTGAGGTCCCCAGCTGGGAGCCTGAATCACTCATTGACAACGGTGGCTATTCAGATGAAGTGGTGTGGAAATAGAGGTGTGATGACCCAGCAAATTCTAGAGCTGGGAAAGTGAGCATCAAAGCATGTAAGAGAAGAGAAATCAACAGGCTGGGGCTGATTTCGGAGGATGGTGGTCTTGGAGGCTGAATTCATCATGCTGCCTGAAACAAAGTTTTTTCGCATCTTCTTCCCCACAAAGTAAACACACACACACACACACACACAGCATTCAGGGCTCAGAATGGGACATCATAAAATGTAGTTTCAACCTTGTTTCCCATTGCCACCGAAATCTCTTCCTTTCTCATTGCCCCAGTCCAGCCCAACCCAGAGACATTCATGCTCTTCTGAAAATCCCTGTGGGTTAGACTTCTTCAGATAACAAAAGAGAATCAAGAGGCATACTGAGTAAACTGGTATGGTAGAAAGGAAAGGAGGAAGTCATGGGTCTGGGTCCAGTCCTGGCCTGCCCCTTTCCTGCCATGTGATGCTATTAGGTCACCGCAAGCCTCTTGACGTCATTTTCTCCATCTGTATAATCAAAGTGTAAAGAAATTAATCCAATAATTTTAATTTTTCTATTTTCAATTTTGGAAATCATTAATGAAGCAGTGAAAACCTGGCACATAGAAGTTACTTAGAAGACAAAACTAGGGGATATTCTTAATTCACCACTCACTAAACAATTTAGAACTAAAAATTGAGTTTACAATGATGGAGAAAGACTTGCCTTTTTCCCCCAAGGAAATTAGAGCCTAGAGTGGAACCACAAACTACATCCTGGTCTCAGTTCAGCCCACTCATCTGGTGAGATGAGAAAGCATGACAGCAGGCAGGGGCAGACAGGGATTTACAAAGACTCGGGGCAGAGGAACTTCCCTAAGGACAGGATGCTTCAACTGAGATCTGCTTTAACTTTTCCTCCTTGTGAACATATAGGTCAGTGAAAAGAAAATAAACCTCACCTCTAATCCCACTCAGAAGTAACCCCCACAAACAAACACACAACCACACACAACCACCCTGATGCATATCCTTCCAGTCTTTTGTCTGTGTGATATACATACGTGCAAACTTTTTAAAAGGCTAGATCATGCAATAGATGCTATTTTTAAAAGTTAGCTCATTTTTCACTTAATATATTATGAACATCTTCCTAAAACCTGAATTCATTTTAATCATTTCATATCATCCTATTAAGTGATTGTAACATAATTTGTTTAATGAAGACTCTAAATTTGGACACTTAGGTTATTTACAATTTTCTCTGCTACTATAAGCAACTTTGTGATGAATGTGTTTGCAGCTAAGTTTTTGCACACATCTTCCTTTATTTTCTCAGAATGAATTCCTCTCCATGAAATTATTGAGTCAAAACCACGTATCTTTTTAAGGCTTTGGATACATACAGCCAGAGTTTCTCTCAGAAGATTTTGTTAATTCTTAATATCACCAGAACTGTATGAATGTGCCAATTTCTCTCACATTCTCTCCATCAGTGGGTATTATCATTTAACTTTATGTATCATTTATTCTGACCTTGGCCTTTTGAAACTGCCTATTTGTGTTTTCCTTTCACATTAATTTGAAAAATCTCTTTATATATTAAGGACATTGACATTCTGGTCTATTATGCTACAAATATCTTCCCAGGTTTTCATTCATGTAACATTTTTTACATGAAAAATTAGTCTGGTTATTTAAAGTTTCCATCTTCTGTTCCACATAAGAAATTCCTTCCTTACTGTAAGATTCTTAAAATAGTCTCAGATTGTTTATCCTAATGCTTAATCGCTTGGTTTTGAAGCGTTTAAATTTTTGCTCAGGTGATTTGCCTCTGGGATACCATAGAGAAGATGAAGGTCAGGTTTCAATGTTCACTTTTGTGTACTGTAGTCATACTGGTCTCAGGATTATTATTATTATTTTTTTTAATAATGAGCAAGCACTACTTTCATAGTTTAAGCAATCATGAAGGAATTCCCTGGCGGTCCGATGGTTAGGACTCCAAACTCTCACTGCTGAGGGCTCTGGTTCTATCCCTGACTGGGGAAACTAAAACTCCACAAGCCACATAGTACAGCCAAAAAAATAAGAAGACTCTTCCAATTATGAAAAATGTATCACCACTGGGCTTTTCTTTAGAAAGCTGATATATAGAAATATAATTTTTGTTGGTTTTCTAAAAGGTTCCACAGGTGCCCAGAAGGAGTTAACCAGGCGAGGAAGGTGAAAAGCTCGTTTTCAGTGAGGGGAAGCACTCTGTTCAAAGAGCCTAGAGCACAGCCAGTGCGTTCAGGGAATTCCAGGTCAGTCCAATCGACTGGAGGGCAAGGTGTAGAGAGATTCCTTTCAAATTCTGAGGGGATTTGGGGGAGGGATACATTTTAAAACTTCAGAATTCAAAGATGAGCATCCTCATGACTCGTGACAAAGTGCCCCCTTCTATTATAACTATTAAACTTTTGCTATATTTGCTTTATCGTCTTTTAATAAAAGAAATAAGACATATGAAGGAAAACAAGGTTCCCTCTGATCAGCATTCCCCATTCCTCTAGCTTGTCTTGTGTTCATGTGCTTGGTATGTTTCCACTTTTGTTCTAATAAATTACCCTATGAATGTGTATAAGATTAGCTTTGGCTGCAAGTAAAAGAAACTCCCCGAGTAAATGGAAGACCAGTTTTAAGAGATAAATATTTATTTCTCTTGCATGTAAAAGTGCAAGAGATCTGATGTGCCTTCTTTAGATTTCAAGAACTCAGTTTGTTTGTTTTTTTTTTTAAATCTTATAGCGCCTCCATGCATGAATTTGATTCTAAAACTTACTTCGGCTGTTCAAGCCCCTGCCATCATATCCACATTCTAATGAGAAGGAAGAAGAGGAGGTGCCATGTTTTGAATTGTGTCCCCCAGAAGATATGGTGAGGTCCCAAGCCTCAGTATCTGCAAATGTGAGCTTATTTGGAAATGGAGTTTTGCAAATGCAATCAAGTCAAGATGAGGTTCATACTGAATTAGTATGGGCCCTAATCTGACTAGTGTTCCTGTGAAAGAAAAAGGGGAGACACAGACACAAATACACATGTGAAGGCAGAGGCAGATACTGGAATGATGTGTCTGCAGGCCAAGGAATGCCAAGGATTTCCAGCAACACTAGATGCTGGAAGAAGACACGGAACAGATTCTCCCCTAGAACCACCAAGAGAGCACAGATATGCTGGTAGTAATGCCGGTCTCCAGAGTCAGGAGAGAATAGACCTCTGTCATTTAGAGTTATTTAGGTTAGGTTGCTTTGTTATAACAGTGGTAGGAAGGCAACACAGAGAGCCAAGGGATAGAAGAGGAAGAGACTGGAGAGGAGAAAAGTTTAAAGGCTCTTAGGGGAGCCTCATGGGCTGCTGTCTATGGGGTCGCACAGAGTCGGATACTACTGAAGCAACTTAGCAGCAGCAGCTACACTTCAGAAAGTTTCCTGGAAGCTGCCAAACAACAGTGCTCACATTCCATGGAAAACAGTGAGGCATGGGCTCACCTCCCTGTAAGGAAATCTTTATTCTGATTTTCCCTGTGCCCAGCTCAGGTTTTTATCACAATGGGGAAAACAGTGGAAAAACAGCAGTCTTTAAAATGTACATAAATGACATTAACTATGGTGTTCCTTTGTAACTTTTCTCTCCCCACTCATTTCTTTAAGGTATTTATCTAGGTTGAACCATGTAGTTATAAATCACTATATTTAAGAGTGATATACTAGTCTACTATGCATATTCACCACCATTTACCTTCTGAGTGATAATAACATTTTTTTTTTCATTTTTTCTTTTACAGAGCTGCAATAAATGTTACACTATCTCTTCTAATGTATATGGGAGTATTTCGCTAAAGCACGTACCTATAGGTGAAATTTCTAAGTGAGAGCATATATGCATTTTTATTTTTAAAATTTTGATTTTATTTTATTCATTTATTTTTTTGGCTGCCTGACATATAGAATATTAGTTCCCTGACTGGGGATTGAACCCACGCCCTGACCCTGACTCCCGGCATTGGGAGCATGGAGTCTTAACCACTGGAATGCCAGAGAAGTCCCTACATTGTCAATTTTTAAAAATATTTCCAAATTGTTTTCTCAAGTAGTTGTATCAATGTACATGTTTTCCTGTAGTGTATCCTGTTTTACCAACACTTTATTTTAATGGACTTTTAAATTTTTCCAAAATTGTAAGTGAAAGAATAAAATGTATTCACCTTAGGTGTACAGTTAAATAATCTTGACAAGTGTATACCCCCAAGTAAATGTTTGACATGTCATAATCAAGACATATAACATTTTTATCACACAAAATAATCGCTTCATGTATTACAGAAAGGTAATAAGCCAGTAGATTTGAAAATTTAGAAGAAATGGGAATTTTTCTTTAAAAAGAGTTTAGCAAAATGGACACAAGAAACATCAGAAAATCTGAATACTTCCACAGCTAATAAATGAATTGCGGCAATTACAATCCATCTCTCCTGCCCCCCACCCCACACACACAGCCCAACTCCTGGCTCAAATAACTTGACCAGTGAATTCTGCTGAGTATTAAGGATAGAAAAAACCACCAATCTAAAAAATTTTCAATTAATGTTTCAATTTAATACAATCTCATTCAAAATTCCAGCTGGAGTTTTTGTTATGGACAATGACTCCAAAATGTATATGGAAGTGCAAAGGGGTGATAAAGACCATCTTGAACAAGAATAAAGTTGGAGGTAAGCTGACAGGATGGTTAGTATATCCTGCACCTTGTTCAGGGGGTTAGTATGTCCTGTACCTTGGTCTCATAGGTATCATCACTCTGTAAAAATTCAATGAATCACAAGTCCGTTCATTACACTATCATGTGTAAAACAGACAGTAAGAAGCTACTATATAACACAGGGAGCCCAGCCTGGTGCTCTGTGATGACTTAGAAGGGTGGGGTGTAGGTAGGGGAGGGAGGCTCAAGACAGAAGAGATACATGTATACATATAGCTGATTCACGAGTTTGAGCAAGCTCCAGGAGATAGTGAAGGACAGAGAAGCCTGGCGTGCTGCAGTCAGTAGAGTGGCAAAGAGACAGACATGACTGAATGACTGAACTGTACAGCTTTTCCACTTTGATATACAGCAGAAACTAACACAACATTGTAAAGCAGTTATCCTCCAATAAAGATAAATAAAATTTTTAAAAATTCAACATGCTCTTCGCTTGAGACTTATCCACATTGTTTGTATGTTATGGTTACATGTTAATAAAAATGTTTACAAAGCAAAGTACCACCACAATAAAAGCTCTCTACTTGCCAGGAGCAAAGGTTCATGGAAAGTTTCTATTATTTACACCTGGCACTTTGATAGGCTAGATTGCTGTATCTAAAAGTATTAGGGCAGAAATCAGCTAGGCTCACTTTCAGATTTGGCTCTGCTCCTTGAATTGACATAATGACTTTGTAAAATGGTCTAGAAGTGAACATTTGTATAGCCTGTACAGGAATTAAACTACTAGGCATATACTCAACATCAGTGAGATACAGGCAAGTGATCAAAAACACAAAACAACTCAAGTGCTAAAGGACTGATCATCGTTGAGTCAATTACGATACCTTTTTGAATTTTAATTTCCACATCTGTAAAATGGACATGAAAACGCATATAACTACTTCACAGAACTATGTCCAGGCAAGACAAGTATCTAAGACTGCTGCTGCTAAGTCACTTCAGTCGTGTCCGACTCTGTATGACCCCATAGACGAGGCCCACCAGGCTCTGCCATCCCTGGGATTCTCCAGGCAAGAACACTGGAGTGGGTTGCCATTTCCTTCTCCAATGCATGAAAGTGAAAAGTGAAAGGGAAGTCGCTCAGTCATGTCCGACTCCTAGCGACCCCATGGACTACCAGGCTCCTCCATCCATGGGATTTTCCAGGCAAGAGTACTGGAGTGGGGTGCCGTTGCCTTCTCCAGTATCTAAGACTAGCATCTGGCATATCGTAGACATTCAGTAAACAGTGGCTGATATTTTTACTAGGCTAAGATGCCATCATTCATACCCTTGTTGTTTGGTCGCTAAGTCGTGTCCAACTCTTTGCGACCCCATGAACTGCAGCATGCCATGTTTCTCTGTCCTTCACTATCTCCTGGAGTTTGTTCAAACTCATGTCTATTGAGTCGGCAATGCCATCCAACCATCTTGTCCTGTGTCATCCCCTTCTCCTCATGCCTTCAATCTTTCCGAGCATCAGGGTCTTTTCTGTTGAGTTGGCTCTTCCCATCAGGTGGCCTCTGCTTCAGTGTCAGTCCTTCCAATGAGTACTCAGGGTTGATTTTCTTTCGGACTGACTAGTTTGATCTTCTAGCTGTCCAAGGGACTCTCCAGAGTCTTCTCCAGCACCAAGTTTGAAAGCATCAATTCTTTGGTGCTAAGCTTTCTTTATGTTCCAACTCTCATCTTCCCTGGTGGCTCAGAGGTTAAAGAATCTGCCTCCAACATGGGAGACCTGGGTTCGATCGCTAGGTTGGGAAGATCCCCTGGAGAAGGAAATGGTAACCCACTCCAGTATTGCTTGGAGAATCCCATGGATGGAGAAGCCTGGTAGGCTACAGTCCATGGAGTCGCAAAAAATCAGACATGACTGAACGACTTCACTTACTTACTTACTCACATCTGTACATAACTACCGGAAAAACTATAGCTTTTCATACCCTGAATGAAAGTATCAGTCATTCAGACATGTATGACTCTTGCAACCATATGGACTGTAGCCCACCAGGCTCTTTTGTCCATAGGATTTCCCAGGCAAAAGTACTGGAGTAGGTTGCCATTTCCTTCTCCAGGCAATCTTCCAGAACCAAGGATTAAACCCAGGTGTCCTGCTTTGCAGGCAGATTCTTTACGGTCTGAGCCACCAGGAAAGCTCCCTAATAAAGTATAAAACATCTCTCCTGCTTATGGCACTAGACTTTCTCCCAACATCAATATTCGTGTTAATGTTTTCCAACTAGGCTGCGAAATATTCCTTCATTTGAGAAATCTCAACCTGGTCTACACCAAAGGTGGCTGCTAGACTAACAGGGAAAGGACTCTGAAAAGCACTGCAACCCTCCTTGGGGCAAGAGAACCCTGTCTCATCCCTGTGTCTGAGGTCACAGTCCCCTGGCAGTTCACTGAGGATTTCAAGTCCCACCCTGTCCTTGCCGCTCCCCGGGATCACCAGCCTTCAAGGAACTGCCTCTGATGAGTTCACTCCATCAGGAATCCTCTGGGAAAACAGACACAGATTGTGTACACCACAGAATTAGCCTTTCTACATCATTGTGTGTCTGTTGAGGCGGCGGTGAACCAGATGTGGTTTTCGGCAGACATGACTTCAAGAGCGGTAAACACAGTTATCAGTAACCTGCAGAATGCCAGGCATTTCTGCAACAGTCAAGGTCACTGACAGGTGACATGGCAAATAAAGGGAGATTAAAAGCCATGCCTTGTCTGACACAGGCCCATTTGATACTTACCAATGGCCAGATACGGAACATTGCCTGCTCTTGATGGGAAGGCATCGAACATAGTGTAATTTCTTGGAAAGTGAGTCCTTGTCATTTTTCTCCAAAAGGGGGGAAAGAAAAGAACAAAATGCAGGTAGCTCTCTGTTGATTGTCTAGATGTTTTCACTTATTTCATACTAACCTTATTCAGAGTTTGTCATTGGTCAGGTTCTCTGCTAAGCCTTCTCCTTCTTGATCCCCAACCAAATTTATCCTCACTTTAATAATGATTTTCCCTTTCCACTCAGGGAAACTGAGACTCAGGATTTACGGCCACTGTCCCAAGCTAGCCAGTGGCCAGACGGGACTGGAGCCCAGAGATTATGTTATAATGCTTACTCATCATGACAGAGATTTACTCTGGGTGAAGGAGGGAGTATATTAGGATGACATCCAGATGGCATGGCTTTCTGGCAGGGTAACAGTTGGCATGCAGAGTGAATCCTACCTATTCTTTGGACACAATGCTCTCTGCAGCCTAGAAACATGCACTCTAAAGACTTACCAGAAATGGTCATTTGCATGCCAGGATGGCAGTGCCAACAGCCCTTCATGCTGCATCACTGTGGCATAAACAGGATTTTCATAAATGGGACTTTTTTCCACCCCACATAACATTTTCTGTGTGCCAAGGAAACATACTCTTTGAAAAAGCCCACTCGTGAGAAATCCTTTTGTGTTTCACCTGTTAATCTATTTAATATTAAATGTAGATGTTAAAAAATTTTTTGAGGACTTCCCTGGTGGCTCAGTGGTTAAGATACTGCCCACCAGTGTAGGGGACATGGGTTTGACCCCTGGTTCAGGAAGGTTTCACATGCTTAGGGGCAACTAAACTCTCACACCATAACTACTGAAGTCTGTGTACCTAGAACCCATGCTCTACAACAAAAGAGACCACCCCAGTGAGTAGCCGGTCACCCTAATAAGAGAGTATCCCCCACTCACCGCAACTAGAGAAAGTCCATGAATGCAATAAAGACCCAGAGCAGTCATAAATAAACACAATTTTTAAAACAATTTGAAAATCAGGTTTAAATCATTGGGTGTATCCCTAAGAACAAACCAAATTAAGATGATATGATTCTCCACATATTTTGTGTCCTAAATATATTCAACCCAGAGGTAAACAGGGTCCTGACCCCTTCCTTGAGTTTTGAATAAATTTGACCTGAGCTCCAATCCCAAGTCCTGTGAGCCTAACATTCTCCCGAGACTTTTGTGAGTTCTCCAGCGTCTATGTTCCTCTTGATTACTTGTGCCTCCAAGTCCTTGCTCCCCTCCTCCTCTCCTGTGGTTCACATTTTCTCTATCAAGGCTATTCTGTCTGTACAGCATGGACCCAGAGAGTAACAGCCTCTTTTGCTGATGTTTCTCAAACTGTCCAATATATTTGACCTTGTCCTCATCCTCACTTTGGGGTGATTAAGAGGGTTTCTAGCACAGTAACACCAACACCTTAAAATTGTATGTTAAACAGCTCAAGTATATTGGACTCCTGACTCTCAGCCTCTACTTCATACCCTAAACCTGGCAAAATAAGCGTCAATGCCAGCCACTGTGGCCCCTTGTGTTTCCTCAGTCAGGCCAAGTTTGCTCCTGCCTCAGGGCCTTTGCACTTGCTAGATGGTTTTCTCTCACATAGCTTCATGAATCCCTCAGTCACTTCTGTCATGTCTCTGCTTAGTGTTACCTTGTCAAACGCAACTTCCCAATCATCCAACATAATAACACTCCAGTCTCCCCTTTCCTCCTTTATTTGCCTCCGTAGCTCTCAACAACACCTGCCATGTTCCATAATTACTTGCTTGCACGTTTTTTTTTGCTGTCTCTCATACTGGAAACTCAAGCTTCATGAAGTTGGTGGTGATCTTGCCTAATTGTTCTCTCATGTATCCCTAGCATCTGGAATGGAGGAATACATAGCAGGGATCAGTGCAATGTGTTACAGTAAAAAAAAAAAAAAATCCTTGAAGACACTTTCCACTTAATTCAAGTTTTCTTTCCAGGAGCAATGGCAACATGACCACTTTACAATGTAATTAACTATTTAGGATATTTTGCCATTACAGAGAAGGCAAGGCATGGACCACATTACAGCTGAGGAAAACTCATGATGTGGGCAAGAATCCGCAGTGGATTGAGAAGGAACTGGGATCAGCCCTGTGGAGGGAGGGACCAGGATGCTGTGATTTGGCAGTTAGAGCAGAAGATGCGGTGTGAGTGCACAAGGGACCTGAATCGGCAAGTAAGGCTAAAGCCAGGAACATTCCCAAGACACACACTCCTCTTGGAATGTAGCATGCTGCTGCTCAGTCACTTCAGTCGTGTCCGACTGTGCGACCCCATAGACGGCAGCCCACCAGGCTCCCCCATCTCTGGGATTCTCCAGGCAAGAACACTGGAGTGGGTTGCCATTTCCTTCTCCAATGCATGAAAGTGAAAAGTGAAAGTGAAGTCATTCAGTTGTGTCCGACTCTTCGCGACCCCATGGACTGCAGCCTACGAGGCTCCTCCATCCATGGGATATTCCAGGCAAGAGTACTGGAGTGGGGTGCCATCGCCTTCTCCCGGAATGTAGCATAGATGGTGGCAAAGAACTTGGCCTCCGAAACTGGACAGCAGACTGGGATCTTTATGCCACAAAATCTCAGCTCACATTGGACAAGTTATTTACCTGTTCCAGAGAGACCCTTCTTCCCCAAATTGAAAATAACTGTATTGCTTTATTAACAATATGTTTGTCTTTAAAAAAAATAATTCAGAGAAGCATACTGAACAGAGGAAAAATACTTCATAATGATAAAACCCCAAGATCCAGAAGTTGTATATAAGTTTCTGTATATCCTTCTAGACTTGTCCTGGGCTATATGGCAGTCACTGTGGTGGAAATGGAGCAAGTCTGAATTGAAATATGCTTATACTTACAGCATATTTCAATTCAGTTTCCCTAAAAGCACCTTATAATTGGGTTTCACTGGTGGCTCAGATGTTAAAGAACCTGCCTGCCATGCAGGACACCCGGATTCGATCTCTGGGTTGGGAAGTTCCCCCTGGAGAAGAGGATAGCAACCCACTCCAGCATTCTGCCTAGACAGAGAAGCCCAGCAGGCTACAGTCCATGGGGTCATGAAGAGTTGGACACAACCGAATGACACAGCTTTCACTTTTTGCGTTGGTGGCACAGTGGTGAGGATAGCTGCCTTCCAAGCAGTTGACTCGGGTTCAATTCCTGGCCAACGCGAGTTTTCCTTTGGGCTTCCCAGGTGACTCAGTGCATAAAGAAGCTGCCTGCAATTCAGGAGACACAGGAGACACAGGTTTGATCCCTGGGTCAGGAAGATCCCCTGGAGGAGGGCATGGCAACCCACTCCTGTACTCTTGCCTGGAGACTGCCATGGACAGAGGAGTCTGGTGGGCTATAGTCCATAGGGTCACAAAGAGCTGGACTCAAGTGAAGCAACTTAGCACACTCGCACATAAGTATGAGAGGCATACCTGATTACAAACACTTAACAAAAAAATGTGAAATATCACAGTAATAGTTTTAGATTGGTTATAGAATGAAATAATAATATTTTGAGTATTGGGGGATAAAGTATTATTAAAATTAATGCTACCCTTTTGCTATAGTTTTTAATGTGCTTATTAGAAAATTTTTAATTATATCTGTGACACATTATATTTCTACTGGACGGTACTGTCTAGATTCTCTCCTCTTATGCCCACACACATTTATATATATATACACATGTATTGTTTTCATTAAAAAGGAGTGCATTATACATATTGTTTTATAAGCCTATTATTTTTATACCATGAACATTTTTGGATTTCAGTAACCTAAAACTTTCATCATCATTGTCAATGGCTCCAGAGTAATAATAAAAAAATACTGAGTAAATGCATTGGAGTTTATTTAAACTGTAATTGACCATTTTAAGACTATTTTCTTATTTTGTTTCATTTTCTCCTCTGCTCTCTTTTTTTCATTTCTTTTCTTTTTTTCCTCTTCTCTTTTTTATTGGTACATAAAACCCTGGAACAAGTTGCATTGCAAGGACTACACATACCATTTCTATTACTTCCCTAGGATAAATTCCTGAAACATATTTAGGGTTCATGAAAACAAAGTAAGTGACAAGCTCCTCAGACCAGCAACTTTATGGAGTAAGGATGCTCCTAACAAGGAGCAGCAAGATGATTTCAAGCTTCTAACAAATTATCTGTGGTTCAGAACTGTGTAGCCCCAGGACACAGGAAACTGTGTAATGGATGGTTAGACACACAAGCTCTAGAGGCAGATAAACTAGGTCCTAATCTTGCTTCTCTGTCATTTTTAATGACCTCTTACTCAGTTTTATAACCTCTCTGAGCCTCAGTTTCCATATCTAAGAAATGGAAGCACTAAGGGTACCTCCCTGATAAGATTACTCTTAGGATTGAATGAAATGCCATACGTAATTGTTCAGCACAGTTCTTGGCTCCTGGTAAATCCTCAGGTAATGTGATTATTAACATTTCTGAAATCTTGTTTGGACATGTCAATCAACACACATACACACACACGTATAGCTTTCTGCTTTTTATCATACGCTCCCTGCTCTCAACTACTTTTTTTCAAATAGAGATCTATTTGCTAAAATAAATTGAAATGGGTAAAGAATATGAGGCACAATTTTATACCAGATATATCTGCAATTACTAACTCTGAATTAAACATATCCCTTCATGAATAATGAAGCAGAAATAGGCCAAAGGAAAAATGAGATAAGATCTTAAATCCATGTATTTTTAATTGCTTCATTATCTAAAATTTGCTATGAATAGCAGTGGATACAGTTTGCTGTTTAAAGCACAAAAAGAAATAAGAATTTTCAGCCAAATCACAAAAGGCTATCAAAAATTAATTTTGTGTGCTATGATCACTGAAAATGTAAGTGATTTTGAGGCAGAGTGACATTTTAAAATGCTATTTATATGCTAATAATAAATGAGTCATTTTTCATTTTGATGCAAAATAAATTTTTATTTTCATTTTAATGAACTGTTGTGAATTGTAAGCTTTTTCTTCTTATCTGTGGGTAAAAGTTCGGGACAGATAGCAGACGGTTGGCCAATGATAGGCAAGAGGTCTTGGAGGGAGTGAAGATGGCACAGGTTCTGTCATCTGGTTCTGACCTCCTAAACTAGATGACAATTTTGGAGTTGAGATGGTTTTTCTCCAGGTTTCTAGAAATGTCCAAAACTTAGATTTACCTTAGAGGTGGCCAACTACCAATTAGTATCATATCAGAAAAAAAAGTATTCATGAACTTTACTGAATTAGTGATCTTTTTTTTTTTCTTATATGAAACAATATCACATTCCAGACTTTAAAAGGAGAACACAGTCAGTTAAGTGATTCTTGGCATGCACATTGCTCTCTGAAGGATATTTTTCAATAATGTTTATTCTTTATCAAAGTGTCTATGTCAGACATTTTGCTAAGCGTTATTGTGTTCATTCTTTTATCTAATCTTCCCGACAACCCTAAGAAGGTGGTATTGTTACAAGCCTCATTTTACAGATGAGGAACTTGAGAGAGAGGGCAAGCATTTTCCCCAAGATTTGACAGACTGTAAGTTGTGGAGTTTAGATATGAGCTCACATCTGTCTGTGAGTTAAGTGCCACACATTTATTTATGAACAATGCCAACCGCTTTTAAAAAAGAGAAAACAGAAAGGTATAAATGTTGAGCCCAAATGAATTGTGAGTGAAGAAATTTCAGGCATCAGTGAGAAAAATGCTTGTGGTGACTCCCGGAAGAGATACATCGGGTACCCTAGGATGTAGCTGTCCATTCTGCCTTCAGGAGGCACGTACCTGCTGGACCCCTGGCCTGCGCCCTAGCTAGGTTTAAAGCCCAGTTAGTTACTTTCTCCTCATGCGCCTGTAGACTGAATGTGTGTGCTTAGTCACTCAGGCAGGTCTGACTCTTTGAGACCCCATGGAGCCTGCTAGGCTACTCTGGCCATGGAATTTACCAGGCTAGAATACTAGAGTGGATTGCCATTTCCTACTCCAGGGGTTCTTCACCCAGAGATCAAATCCACATCTTCTATATCTCCTGCACTGGCAGACAGATGCTTTACCACTAGCGCCTCCTGGGAAGCCCATTATAAAGCTAGTTACTTTATCAGTTCTGAAAAGCTGGGATGCTCAAAACTTTCACACGTGTGTGTCAGGGCTTTGGAGAAAAACAGCCAGAACTCTGCTGGGCTGAGAGGCCATTCATTTTTATGAAGGGCCTGATGTTATTCTCTGATGTCTGACTTCTTTGAAGTGAGAAGCCAAGTTTCCAAATTCATTTCTGTGTTCCTCACATTCCTTATTCTTAGATCTTGTGTTGCCTTTGCCAGATTTGATTCTTGATGTTAATTCTCTTTAACCAGGATCTCTTTAAGTGGGACCTTGTGAGTTATGGAGCAGTAATTCACCCCTTCAGATCTAGTGGACTCACGGCCACAGGCCAGCTCCTATTAAATGGAAGGGTCTGAATTATTATCATATAATTCACCGCCTGGAAGTGTCTTAATTCAATTACACTGTGTCCCTGAATGACCATTAAAAGAAATAGAAAAAAAGTTCTGCATCTTTCTTGTTACAATCCAAAGTAATTTTCAGTGCCAAAGAGTTCTTCCTTCAAAGTCATTAGAAAGAAATTAAACAGAAAGATAAAGAAAAGGGCCTCTTATCACTGGAAATGGTGCACTGTAGACAATCAATCACATTTAAAACCGTGGGAACATGGCAGAGATCACAGCAATCAAAAATCTTCTTTGTGGCCAAATCCTTTTGATTTATATCTTCCCTCCCCTCCCACTTCTTTGATTGTTCTACTAGTAAGTTTGAGTTAAAACTAATGCTAAATTCTGTTATCTTCCACCCTATGAACTAACATCCCCCCAAAGATGTCCTTTTCATTATGAGGGACTGGAATGCAAAAGTAGGAAGTCAAGAAACACCTGGAGTAACAGGCAAATTTGGCCTTGGAATACGGAATGAAGCAAGGCAAAGGCTAATAGAGTCTTGCCAAGAGAACGCACTGGTCATAGCAAACACCCTCTTCCAACAACACAAGAGAAGGCTCTACACATGGACAACACCAGATGGTCAACACTGATATCAGATTGATTATATTCTTTGCAGCCAAAGATGGAGACACTCTATACAGTCAGCAAAAACAAGACCGGGAGCTGACTGTGGCTCAGATCATGAACTCCTTATTGCCAAATTCAGACTTAAATTGAAGAAAGTAGGGAAAACCGCTAGACCAGGTATGACCTAAATCAAATCCCTTATGATTATACAGTGGAAGTGAGAAATAGACTTAAGGGACTAGATCTGATAGAGAGAGTGCCTGATGAACTATGGACTGAGGTTCGTGACATTGTCCAGGAGCCAGGGATCAAGACCATCCCCATGGACAAGAAATGCAAAAAAGCAAAATGGCTGTCTGGGGAGGCCTTACAAATAGCTGTGAAAAGAAGAGAAGAGAAAAGCAAAGGAGAAAAGGAAAGATATAAGCATCTGAATGCAGAG
>SJYQ01000998.1:1483709-1561779 GCA_006410935.1 Redunca redunca
ACTCTTGAGAGTCCCTTGGACTGCAAGGAGATCCAATCAGTCCATTCTGAAGGAGATCAGCCCTGGGATTTCTTTGGAAGGATGATGCTAAAGCTGAAACTCCAATACTTTGGCCACCTCATGCGAAGAGTTGACTCATTGGAAAAGACTCTGATGCTGGGAGGGATTGGGGGCAGGAGGAGAAGGGGACGACAGAGGATGAGATGGCTGGATGGCATCACTGACTCAATGAACGTTGCGTTTGAGTGAACTCTGGGAGATGGTGATGGACAGGGAGGCCTGGCGTGCTGCGATTCATGGGATTGCAAAGAGTCGGACACGACTGAGCGACTGAACTGAACTGAACTGATGATAACATAAGACTTCATACAATAAATACAAATAGCTAATGCTTGGTGACACGCCTAGTTCCAACAGAAGGAAATATAATCTGAGTTTTGCAAAATCAAAGGAACTTGAGGGGCTCCTGAGTCTTAGTTTGGGTGCTCCCAGAAGCAGATCTCAAGACAAAGATTCATACATGCATAGCTGAATTGAGAGATAAAAGCAAGAAAAGTAGTGAGACTGGAAAGGGAAATAAGCCAATACAAGGTATAAAACAAGTTACCCCTACTGACACCCAAAGCTCGGTCCTGCTGGGAAGCCTGGGTGATGGTGTAGAAACAGGTACCTGAGAACGGTGAGGGAACTGAGGTATTTATACACCAATTTCCTTCAGGCATATATGGAGTGCTGCTCAGGAAAATGATAAGGTTTTCCTGGTGGCTCAGATGGTAAAGAATCTGCCTGCAATGCAGGAGACCTGGTCTGACCCCTCGAGAAGGGAATGGCTACCCACCCCAGTATTCTTGCCTGGAGAATTCCATGAACAGAGGAGCCTGGCAGGCTGCAGTCATGGGGTTGCAAGAGTCGGACACGACTGAGCGAGTAACACACCACCACAGGAAAATGATGAATTGGTCAACTTTGTCTTTGTTGTCATCTTGTATTTTAGGAAGCTAGAATTCTCACTTGATCATCCAATTAACTTTGTTCCATTCTACCTGCAGAAATGAATGGACGTGAAAGTCGCTCAGTCTTATCTGACTCTCTGTGACCCCATGGACTGTAGTGGATATGGTCAAAAACTACAAAAATGCCTTCGGAAGTTCAAAAACCCTCATCCTCAACTCCAAACATCTATGGTCAAATAGACAGTAATGGATTAAAAGCTCACATAGACCCAGGCTCAAATACTGCCTAGTGAGCAGTCATTATTATTGCATGATCATGAGCGGTGAGACCTGGGCTTCTCACCTTCAAATCAGAGGTAATATTTCCTAGGCTGCGGTAAAACAAATAAGAGGATTGACATGCACATACTGCTATATTTAAAGTGGATAACCAACAGGGACCTACTATATACACTTGAAACTCTTCTCGATGTTATATGGCAGCCTGGATGTGAGGTGAGTTTGGGGGAGAATGGACACATGTACATATATGGCTGAGTCCCTTGTTGCCCACCTGAAACCATCACGACATTGTTAACTGGCTATACTGCAATATAAAGTTAAAGGCTAAAAAATAAATGAGGTCACCCTGATAAGGTCCTACCTTAGTAGGACGCCCAGCACACAAGTGACCGTTATGATGCTGATGAGGTTGATAAGGCTTTGCTTTAGGGGCAGGAAAGTCATTTCTTCCTCCAAGTCTAGAATCCACCATCCCCTCCTTCTTAACCTGGCCCATTTATAACTTTCTGAACAGATTTGCTCTTATATGCAGAAAGCAAATGGCTCCTAAGAATCTCAGTAGCAATCACTGTCTGATAACTCACAAGCCACATCTAGGCAACATAAATGGTTTCAGAGAAATCCTACAGAGTCTCTTAAGACAAAGTCATTTTAAAACTCTGATTTCTAGTTCTGTTGAAGCATCAAAAGATCTTGCCACACTGGACCCAACTGCCATTCTGCAGCATTGGCTGGACCTGAGGGACAAGTGTCCCTTCTAACCTGGGTGACGCCCTCCGGTTCCACCAGTCTCTGTTTTCATGACTTGCTTCCTGCCTTCTCATTACCTCCCTGGGCATCTTTGAGTTTGCAACGTCTGATTTATCTAACCAAAAGCAGTTGCTCTAAACATACTCTTGCCTAACAACAAAGGTCTATCCAAAATTACTTATCTTTCATCTCGTTGTATTGCAATGAGATTCATATAATCAGCTATGAATACAGTATGCAAAAGAGTGGATTTTTCTGCTGCTTAAAAAATATCAGTGGAAACATTTAGGGTTAGAATTGGAAATTGTGCTCAGCCAGCAGTAATTAGAGAACCAGGCTGGAAAGTCACTGGACTGAAGGGCTGAACAGGCGGCTTCAGTGCCTACCAAGCTGAAGTATGTGGCCCATGGAGGTGAGCTAAGGAAGACACCTGAGTTTAGTCTAATAACCTTGTGATGACTGATCTCCATCTGCCTCTGGTGAACAGAGCATCTTTTGTACTTGAGGTGATTACAGACGTGAAAATGAGGGCCTGTGGGTGGTGATTACTTAATGAGGAGTGTTAACCAAGTGGTGGAAAATCACTTCTGCTGAAGCATAAAAGAAACAGGAAGGCATTTGGGGAGACCTGAAGGGAAGAGGGTCATCCTTGAGCTTCTGGCCCATCTGTTCCTTTTTAGAAATTTGCTGACCACATCAACAGACCCCATCCGTGGGCATAAATCTCCTTCTCCTTGGTTCAGGTTTCCCAACGTGGGCATCACTTGGACATTTGGGACTGGATAATGCTCTCTTTAGGGGGCTGTCCCATACACTGAAGGATTTTAGCCACATCCTTGGCTTCTATCTACTAGATGCCCCTAATACCCCTCTCCCCAGATATGAAAGTGCAAATGTCTTGAGACATTGCCATCACCCCTGGGAGGCTGCCAGTAGTGAACCACTGCCTTTAGTTGGGCAGTATTTATTAATATTTCTTTAAATTACTAGGTTATCTTTAAAAATCAAGGTATCTCACCTTAAATCCTGATTTCTGGTCTCTCTGTGCCTATTCTCTCTCTGTCTTTGCCTCTCATGCTCACGTTCAATCACTCAGTCATGTCCAACTCTTTGTGACCCCATGGACTGCAGCCTGCCAGGCTGCTCTGTCCATGGAATTTTCCAGGCAAGCAAAGTGGAGTGGGTTGCCATTTCCTTCTCCAGGGGATCTTCCTGACCCAGGAATAGAGCCGAAGTCTCTGGCATCTCCTACACTGCCAGGTGGATTCTTACCACTGAGCCACTTGGGAAGCCCTGTCTTGGCCTTGGTACCCCTCTAATCCACCTCCTGTACTCCTGACCTCATCAACTCCTCCTCCGTACAGATGGTCCCCAAGTTGTGATGCTTCAACTTAGGAGTTTTCAGTATTATGATGGTGTAAAAGTGATGGTACACCTTCAGTAAAAACTCCTTCAAATTTTTAATTCTGATCTTTTCCCAGGCCACCAATATATGATGCAATCCTCTCTTGTGAAGATGGGTTGTGGATATGCTCCTGTCCGTTGCAAGATCCGAAGGGTGAACAACCCATATCTAAAGCCATTCTGCACGCAGAGAGTGATTCTGGTATGTTGCTTTTGAACAGTGTTCAATGGACTTTCCATGTGGCTCAGATGGTAAAGAATCCATCTGCCAATGCAGGAGACACAGGTTTGATCCCTGGGTTAGGAAAATCCCCTGGAGGAAGATATGGCAACCCACTCCAGTATTCTTTCTTGGAGAATCCCACAGACAGAGGAGCCTGCCAGGCTACAGTCCCTAGAGTTGTGAAAGGGTCAGACACGACTTAACAACTAAACAACAGTAACAGTATTCAAAAAATTATATGAGATATTCAGCACTTTGTTTTATTTATTTATTTTTTTAATACTATACTTCTATACAAAGAACTTTCAAATTCTTATATAGATATTTCTGATTAAACTAAAAACCTAAGTAAGGTTCACTGTGGTTAAATTAGAATGATACAGAGATCACCATATGGCCGCACTTGCAGCCCCGGGGGACGCGTGGTGACCAGGGAGGCCAGGAGCAGAGGGAGCTGATCATCTTCACTCCTTTTTCACCTCGCCGTTGTCCCTGCTGGGCTTGAACAGGGGAATCTGCTGACCATCCTTGAGCTCTAAGAAGACCTCCTGAAGGTTCCACCTCTTAAAGGGGGCATCTCTGGATGAGCTGACATAGAGATGGCCCTCTGACTTTGGTCCAGAGACAGGGATCTTCAGCTTTGCATCGGCGATGTCCACGAAGTTGTACTTGTCGGTGAGTCGGAGGTAGTGAACATTGAGAGGAGTGCCCAGAGCTTCCAGTGCCTCAGGGTGGCTGTGCAGCTGCTCCAGGCCCAGCTGGTAATAAGAAGCTCTGGAAAACATTTTCTGGACCAGGCAGTACAGAATGGTGCAGCCCCCACTAGCTGCCACTCCAGCGAAAAAGAGCTGTTTCCCCAGAGGCATTGGCATCCTGCTTCCTAGAGACTTTGCCACTTCGTAGCCCAGTTTCCTTGAAAACCATCTAAGGAAGGTTGCCCGAGAAGAAGGCTTTTGTAAAACTCCGAAGTCCAGTAGAGAAGCTCCAGTAGGCCGACTCTTTTCTCCCGCGTGGACGCTAACCTGTCAGGCGTAGAAACCCAGCACTTTGTTTTAAAATAACCTTTGTGTTAGGTGACTTTGCCCAACTGTAGCTAATGTAGTAAGTGTTCTGAATACATTTCAGATAGTCTAGGCTCAGCTATGATGTTCGGTAGGTTAGGTGTATAAATGTATTTTCTATTTCCAAATTGTAAGGAATGTCAAAAAAGTTGGAGGAGCATAACTTGGACTCAGAATTGACAGAGCTCCCTTGAAGAGGTGACATTTTAGCCCCATAAGGAGAAGCTAACCAAACATATAAGGGAAAGGGGTCTTGCAGGCAGAGAATATAGTATGTGCAAAGGCCCTGAGGTGAGGAAGAACAAGGAACTAATAGCAGGCTAGTAGAGCTGAACTGCATAGTGTAAGCCAAGTGTGACATATGATGGAGATTGAAAAGGTAAGAAAAGGGTGGGTCACATGGGACCCTGAGAACATGTTAAGTATCCTGAATTTCAACCTTGGAAAGTGAGAAGGGACATCATCTACCCACAGATTGGAACTCTGGGCACCAAAACTACTTCCTATCTACATGAACATGATTTTGGCTTTTTCTTCTGAGTTCATTAGCATGACTTTCTTTGTTTCTGGGAGTTTCCCACCCAGGCAAATGATCTGACACTCATTACAAGAACTTGAGAAAAAGATTCATCAGCTCTTCAGTGGAAAACATGGACAGTTTATACTCTAGAGAGTTTTAATCCTTTTCCTCAAAATCCACACCTTTGTATGTTCATGAACCCTGAAGTGTTGCATCATGATCCTTACCAATCCTAACGAAGCCACTTCTTTGAAAGATTCCATCTTAAATCAAACCTCCAGTTCCCATTAAATTGTGACTTTCCCTTCCCTGAAGGGACATTGCTATCACTTTGCAAGGTGGTGTTCTTCATTAGAGCCATAAGTAATAAACTCACTTTGTCTTCTCAACTGGTTCTATTGGTGATATTATAAGCAGGTTTTGGAAGGAAAAAGCTCTCTGCAGGAGACCTCGTTGTCTTGTTATTAACCTTAAACTAGGCAGCCCCACGTTCTACTCATTTCTGGCCCTAACAAACCTTTCAAATCTTTTGACCTCACTATTGTTCAGTTGCTAAGTTTTGTCCAACCCTTTCTAACCCCACAGACTGCAGCATGCCAGGCTTCCCTGACCTTCACTGTCTTCTGGAGTTTGCTCAAACTCCTGTCAATTGAGTCAGTGAGGCCATCCAACCATCTCATCCTCTGCTGCCCCCTTCTCCTGCCTTCAATCTTTCCTAGCATCTGGGTCTTTTTCAATGAGTCAGTTCTTCTCATTAAGCAGTCAAAGTTTTGGAGCTTCAGCTTTAGCATCAGTCCTTCCAATGAATATTCAGGACTGATTTCCTTTAGGATTGACTGGTTTGATCTCCTTGCTGTCCAAGGAACTCTCAAGAATCTTCTCCAGCACCACAGTTTGAAAGTATCAATTCTTCAGTGCTAAGCCTTCTTTATGGTCCAACTTTCACATCCATACATGACTACTGGAAAAACTATAGCATTTTTTTTAAAAAAAAAACTATAGATTTAATTAGACAGACCTTTGTTGGCAAAATGATGTCTGGTTTTTAATACTTTGTCTAGGTTTGTCATAGCTATTTTTCCAAGGAGAAAATGTCTTTTAATTTCATGGCTGGAGTCACCATCCACAGGAATTTTGAAGCCCAAGGAAATGAAATCTGACACTGTTTCCACGTTTTCCCCATCTATTTGCCATAAAGTGATAGGACTGGATGCCATGATCTTCATTTTTTGAATGCTGAGATTTAAGCCAGCGTTTTCACCCTTTTCACCTTCATGAAGAGGCTCTTTAGTAACTCGTCACTTTCTGCCATTAAAATATTTTCATCTGCATATCTAAGGTTGCTGATATTTATCCTGGCAATGTTGATTCCAGCTTATGATTCATCCAGCCTGGCATTTAACATGATGTACTCTGCATATAAGTTAAATAAGCAGGAATGACAATATACAGCCTTGATGTACTCTTTTTCCAATATAGAATAGTTTCATCATAGGGGACTAGAATGCATAAGTAGGAAGTCAAGAGATACATGGAATAACACTCAAGTTTGGCCTTGGAGCACAAAATGAAGCAGTACAAAGGCTAACAGAATTTTGCCAAGAGAATGCACTGGTCATAGCAAACACTGTTTCAACAACACAAGAGATGACTCTATACATTGACATCACCAGGTGGTTAGTACCAAAATCAGATTGATTATATTCTTTGCAGCCAAAGGGAGAAGCTCTATACAGTCAGCAAAAACAAGACTAGGAGCTGACTGTGGCTCAGATCATCAGTACTTTGCTGAAAAATTCAGGCTCAAATTGATGACAGTAGGGAAAACCACTAGGCCATTCAGATATGACCTAAATCAAATCCCTTATGATGATACAGTGGAGATGACAAATAGATTCAAGAGACTAAATCTGGTAGACAGAGTGCCTGAAGAACTGTGGGTGGAGGTTTGTAACATTGTGGTGACCAAAACCATCCCCAGGAAAAATAAATGCAAAAAGGCAAGGTGGTTAGCTGAGGAGGCCTTACAAATAGCTGAGAAAGAAAAGAAGCAAAAGGGAAAGATATACTCAACTGAAAGCAGAGTTCCAGAGAATAGCAAGGAGAGATAAGAAAGACTTCTTTAGTGAACAGTGCAAATAAATAAGATGAAAACAATAGAATGGAAAAGACTAGAGATCACTTAAAGAAAATTGAAGATACCAAGGGAACATTTCATGCAAAGATAGGCACAGTAAAGAACAAAAACAGCAAGGACCTAACAGAAAAAGGAGAGATTAAGGAAAGGTGGCAAGAATACACAGAAGAAATGTACAAAAAGTTCTTAATGGCCCAGATAACCATGATGATGTGATTAGTCACCTAGAGCCAGACATCCTGGAATCAAGTGGGCCTTAGGGGAAGTATTACTATGAACTAAGCTAGTGAAAGTGATGGAATTCCAGATAAGCTATTTCAAATCCTAAAAGATGGGGCCAGCTATAAAAGTGTTGCACTCATTATGCCAGCAAATGTGGAAAACTTAGTGGCCACAAGACTGGAAAATGTCAGTTTTCATTCCAATCCCAAAGAAAGACAATGCCAAAGAATGTTCAAATTACCATACAATTGCACTCATTTCACATGCCAGAAAGATTATACTCAAAATCCTTCAAGTTAGGCTTTTGCAATATGCTAACCAGTAACTTCCAGATGTATAAGCTGGATTTAGAAAAGGCAGAGGAACCAGAGATCAAATTGCCAATATATGCTGGATCATAGAAAAAGCAAGGGAATCCCGCAAAAACATCTACTTCTGCTTCATTGACTATGCCAAAGACTTTGTGTGGATCACAACAAACTGTGGAATATTCTTAATGAGATGGGAATACCAGACCACATTACCTGCCTCCTGAGAAATAACTATGTAGGACAAGAAGCAACAGTTAGAACTGGACATGGAACAATGGACTGCTTCCAAACTGGGAAAGGAGTATGTCAAGGCTGTATATTGTCACCCTGCTGATTTGTGAAATGCTGGGCTGGATGAATCACAAACTGGATCAAGATTGCCAGGAGAAATAACAACCTCACAATACCTTCCTTAATCTGTTAGTTCTTTCCATAAATAAAAGAAGGAGAAATGGAGAATCATTTAATGAACAGATGACCAGATCTCTTCCCTAGCTTCCCCTTCAGAAAGGTCCCAAACAAACTAGCGTCTAAATGTGATACATATATACAAGGGAATATTACTCAGCCAGTAAAAAGAATGAAATAATGCCATTTGCACCAGGTATGGATCTAGAGATTGTCACACTAAAAAAACGAAGTCAGACAGAGAAGGAAAAACATTATATGACATCTCTTATATGGGGAATCTGAAAAGAAATTATACAAATGAACTTATAAACAGAAAGAGACTCAGAAACTTAGAGAACAAACATGGTTGTGGAGTGAGGGGGAGGTTTGGAGGAACAGATAATTAGGGAGTTTGGAATGGACATGCACACACTGCTGTATTTAAAATGAATAGCCAACAAGGACTTACTGTGTAGCACAGGCAACTCTGCTGAGTATTATGTGGCAGCCTGGAGGGAAATGGAGTTTGGGAGAGAATGGGTACATGTATATGTATGGCTGAGTCCCTTTCCCGTTCACCTGAAACTATCACAGCAGTGTTAATCAGCTATACCCTAAACCAAAATAAAAAGTTAAAAATAAAACATAGCAAAATGACAGAAGTCGACAAGCCTTTCCACAAGCCTGCACACAGTAGGAGATGTCAACAAATGTGATGACTCTGACCCCTTTCATCTCAATGATTAACAGTGATTATTTCCCTTTAAAAACTTTTCTGGCTAAGCAGAATCTTCAGAGATGGTTTTGGGGTGACACTGAATCCGCCATCTCCCCAGATTGTAGGCATTCTGATTAAAAGCAATTTTCCTTTTTACCAGCATCTGTCTCACTCAAGTACTAATTTTTGAGTGAAGAGCAGCCAGACCTGATTCGGTAACAATATGAGGAGGAAGTTTCTGAGTGGAGCCATGGAAGGAATTTCAACGAGAAAGTGACAAACACATGTCACAAGTCTGGCATTGAGTGAAGTTCAGAAAGCATCTCAAAATAGCATGCTACTTGCAAATAGAATCTTGTTTTCTTGGTCACCTTCAAGCTATCTAGACAATTGTGAACACGCAAAGCCAGTAGGACAAAGGAAACAAAACCACCCAGGAGGCCATGATAAAGAGAAGAAAATCCACACACAATGCTTCCACACCCCTGTCATGCTTCTCTCCTGTGGAATCCAGGCTCTGAATTCTTTAAAGATGTTTTTCAGTTGCTGCCTTAACATCATGCACTGGAAATTGCACAGGTTTGGGTTTTGTCTTTAATCAAGTGAAATTGCACCATAATTTTGTTTAGTCATTAAAATGTTCTTTAGCAAATCTTGTCAACAAGAGCCATTTAAAGGGTTTTAATCAGGCTTCGTCATTCTCAAACAAGGTAGAGGTGCAATGTTTGCAACAAGACAAGTGGGATGTGGGATGTGAGATGCCCAAGGCAGGCAGCCTGAGCACCCTGCCTCCGATTCTCAGAGAGCTGTTTCCGCTCTACTTGTTTTTTCAGCCCTTCAGACTTGCCAGTTTTCACAGCCATCACCATGTCCAACTTGGCTTACATGAAACAAGGTCATTTCTGAGGGTCTTGGGGCTTATGTGTATCTGTACAGGTGGGAACATGAAGGCAGAACCAGTGAGTGGATACTGTCATCCTCATGCCAGGCAGACTCTTTTTCCGGATTTAATTTTAAAAAGGAAAAATATCCGTTATGTGTCCTTATCTCCCAGAAAACATCACAGTCCATGCAAATCCTATAAGGATTAGAAACCCCTGAGAACGTGGGGGCGCTTACCTGGTGGCTCAGTAGTAAAGAATCCACCTGCAATGCAGGAGATGCGATGTGTGTTCAGTCTCTGGGTTGGGAAGATCCCCTGGTGGAGGGCATGGCAACTCACTCCAATATTCTTGCCTGGGAAAATCCCATGGACAGAAGAGCCTGGCAGGCTACGGTCCATGGGGTTGCAGAGTCAGACGCGACTGGTAACTGGGCATGTATGCTAGAGAGGAGGCGAGAACCCAAAATGCACTGCCAGAAGTAGAACTTAAAGGTATCACCAGACTGAACATCCAGCCCAGCCCTCTCTCCTGAATTTTACAATTTCAGATCATCGTTCATGTCTCTATGTGTTAGGATGCTTTCGCCAACAGTAACAGAAATTCCAACTCAGATTGGTTTACACGTTAAAGAAATTATTTAACAAATTGCCACTCATCCTACCATAATCTTCAGCTGAACATGTCTAAATAAAGTTTGATGAGAGTCCGCATTGTCTGAAATGGTAGAGTGTGGATTCTGGAGCCAGCCAGTCTGGGTTTGAAATCCTGGCTCTGCCATTCACAAGTTGTATGGCCCTAGAAAAGTCACTCAACCCTCCTTGCCTTGGGCTTCCGTCTATAAAGTGGGGGTAATGTGCCCCTTCCTTCAGAGGTTGCTGGAGGTGAATGTTTGTAACCTGCTTAGAACGGTGCTCAGTCCAAGGTGAGCTTCATATGCCTTTGAGTTTTATTCGCCTCCCCAAAGCCCTACCCAAGCTTGATCTTCCTCCTGAGTTTCCCTTCTCAGAAAATGGCATCCCTCTCCACTCAGGCATTGAGACTGAGGAAGGAGATAAATGGACCCCAGGCTGAACAGTTCCTGCTCTGTGGACAGAAACTCCAAAATAGCAGGATATTGGAGGAGGCTGGGCCCTGCCCAGATAAGAGGTAAACGGCCACATATTCCTCCTTCTTTAAGTGAAGGAGACCTCCCCAACTACACATGCACAGAAGAGCTCCTTGGAGGCCAAAACAGGAGGAGTGCCACCCCATAGTAAGTGATGTCAACTACCCATAGGCCTCTCTGTTAGAATTCACCTGTCTAAGAGATGCACATGTGCACAAGGGAGGACCCCAAGATAAACCAAATATGGACTCAGAACCAGGCAAAGCAAAGTGATTGGTCAGAGGAAACCTGGAAGAAACACCCTATATACATATATACGTATATATATGTATACACATACATATATGATTCAAACTGCTGCAAGGGTGCTCCTCTCTCTCAGTATACCCATGTGTCAATCTACATGTATTCTTTTTCCTCCTAATAAACACTTTACTTTCCATCTCTATGTGGAAATTCATTTCTACACAGCTGACAGGCCAGGGCCTTGTCACTGATCATGAGTCCCTGGTGGTCTAGTGGCTAGGATTCAGCCCTCTCGCTGTGACCTAGACTTCAATGTCTGGCCGGGAACTGAAACCGTGCTTCAAGCCGCTGCAGGCCAAGGCCACTGGAGATCCATAACAGATGGCTATGTCCTCCAGGCTGGGAGACATACTTCTTTGTTATAACATTTATGAAAATTCCAAATGTGAATGATTATTTGTCTATTATTACTAGTTTAATTGTGTGTTTCCCTCTCCTTAAGATCTAAGTTAAGATTTTGTGTGTCTTGTTCATCAGTGACTTGCACACAATATTGAATGAATGAAACAGTTGGAGGTCTCATGAACTGTTAACAACCAGAAACTTTTAAGAAGTTATGAAAACGGAAATCAACAATGAATCGGGGAGCATGATATTGTGATTTCTACTAAGAAATACATATATTTGGCCTTCACCCCTGTTTCAGACAGATGCATGAGTGCTAAGTCACTTCAGTTGTGTCCAGCTCTTAGTGACCCCATGAACTGTATAGCCCACCAGACTCTTCTGTCCATGGGATTCCCCAGACAAGAATACTGGAGTGGGTTGCCAGGCCCTTTTCCAGGGGATCTTCCTGACCCAAGGATCTAACCTACATCTTTTACATCTCCTGCATTGGCAGGAAAGTTCTTTACTACTAGCACCACCTGGGAAGCCCATTTTAAGCATGCTGCTGCTGCTGCTAAGTCACTTCAGTCGTGTCCGACTCTGTGCGACCCCATAGATGACAGCCCAACAGGCTCCCTCATCCCTGGGATTCTCCAGGCAAGAACACTGGAGTGGGTTGCCATTTCCTTGTCCAATGCATGAAAGTGAAAATTGAAAGTTGTGTCACTCAGTCGTGTCTGACTCTTTGCGACCCCATAGTCTGCAGCCTACCAGGCTCCTCTGTCCATGGGATTTGCCAGGCAAAAGTACTAGAGTGGGGTGCCATCGCCTTCCCCATGTTTTAAGCATAGAGCTCCTGAAATCCTAAATGTGGTAGAGCAGAGTAATCAAGGGCTTCCCTTGTGGCTCAGCTGGTGAAGAACCCACCTGCAATGCGGGAGACCCCTGGGTTCGATCCCTGGGTTGAGAAGATCCCCTGGAGAAGGGAAAGGCTACCCACTCCAGAGTTCTGGCCTGGAGAATTCCATGGACTGTATAGTCCATGGGGTCGCAAAGAGTCAGACACGACTGGGTGACTTTCACATACATCCATAGAGTAATCAAGATGTCTTTTATTATGTTAATTAGGTGACTTGTGGAAACTACTTGAAGATGGAGGCTGGTTTCCTGTGGAGCCAAGTTTTCAGTGACTCAGCAAAGCCTAAGTAATTAAGCCTCCATGAGAAGTGAAAAGGACCAGGTTCAAAGAGCTTCCAGGTTGCTGAACACATAGGGTGATACTCCTGAGGAGGGCAGAGAGAGTCTGTGCCCTCTCTCCACGCCTTGCCCTGTGCATCTCTTCCATCTGGCTGTTTCCAAGTTATAACCTTTCATAGTTAGTTGGTGGTCTAATAAGTAAAATATTTTCCTGAGTTCTGTGAGTCACTCTAGGAAATTAAACAAACCCAATGAGGGAGTCATTGGAAGCCCCAATCTCGAGCCAGTTGATCAGAAGCACAGGTGACAGTCTGGGGCTTCTGCCTGCCATCAGAAGGAGGGACACGGACTGGGAGGGGGGGTTAGTTTTATAGGATCTGATACAGATAGTGTCAGAATTGATGTAAATTGCAGGACACCCAGCTGGTGTCTGAGAATTGCTTATCAATGTGAGACTTGCACGCATGCGTGCACGCGCGCGCACGCACACACACACACACACACACACACACACACACACACACAGGAATTGAAGACCAGAATCAATAGGTGGAAAAAATCATTCACTGCTTCACTTGATGACAGTCAGGGAAGAGAGGAGAGCATCGTGTGGAAGCAGCTAGGATTACTCTTGTTTAGATTGCTTGACTTTCTCTTCAGTATCATAGGGAAACAATGCCTGCAAGTGTCACTTGGAGCTGTCTGAGGGGTGGAGCTGGGACTGTGTGGACCAGAGGGGAAAGGGCACAGTTTACACAAGAAGGCTTCGTAGAAGACATTGCTTCCACGTTTCTTGATCTTCTGCTTTCTTAAGCTCAGGGCCATATTTCCAACTACCTTCTGGTGTCCAGCCAAGTGTCCTTCAGACAAACCAAATAAGTCAGACATTGAATTTACCCATTTAGTCTCCACATCTCCTTTTCTTGTGTCTGTGACACTAGTCACCTAACACCAATCAGGAGGTCCACCCTTTCACTCGGTTCCACCCTTTCTCTCAGCCTCTTCTTGCCCCACTGATCAGAGATCAGATCAAAAAATTCTTTATAAAATGTCTGGATGGCTGGTCTGGAGATATTAGTCCCTAAGAGGGTCCTAAGAGGGTTCCCTTCTCTGCCAGATAGAACACCTTGTACTCATTGACAAGGATCCAGTCAGCTGAGACTGTCTTCATTATCATAAAAATGGGCACAACACTGAAGATGTCCTGACCCGATGAAGTTCCTCTACATTTGCTTATGGAAATGAAGACATTCCAATTCTAGACTGCATTTCCTTTCCCTCCCTCAAGGCAGGCTATAGATGACAGACATCGTCATTGAATTTTCTGTTTGTATCATATCATCCTTATATTACAGAGGGATCCCTTACTTGTGAAGGATACCACTTCATCAGCACACACTCTTGTCGGATGACAAGGGCCAGGTTTCCTGTGCAGAGGACCAGATTCTCCATCCTGCCTGAATGGAGGAGCTCCTAATGTCTTTCCCAAATACATGGGATATAGACCAACCTCTTGACCCTGGCCCACAAATCCCAGCCCCTGTCTACTCCAGCCTCCCCTTTCTCTCCCTGGCTCTAACACACTCTGTTCTGGCCACACTGGTCTTTATTTACTTTCATTTCCTTCAACATGCTGTACTAACATCCCGCTGCTCTGAACCTTTGCACACTCTCTCCTCTACCTTCTGTGGCCACCTGGGCAAGGCCACTCTGCCTGCAGACCTCAGCTCTAACATCATGTCATCCTCAGCATTCACCAACCCTCCCAATGTTGCTGAAATTCAGCCTCTGTAAACCAGAGCCGGATTAAACCTCAAAGAGAGAGCTTTGGGTGAAATATAAATAACTTTATTGCTTTGCCAGGCAAAGGGTGCCACAGTGGGCTAATATAATACCCTTAAGACTGTGTGTCCACCCTGGAGGGAGTAGTGAAGAGTCTTACTCTTCACTAGGAGCAGGGTATGGTCAGCTCATGGATGCTCTTCTGATTGGTTGGTGGTGAGGTAACCAGGAGTCAGCATCATCAACCTTCTGGCTCTAACTGGTTTGGGGTCTATGTGCTTGTGGGAAGCATGCGATTAACTTTTTCCCACCGGTGTGAGTTTCAGTATCTGCAAAACAATTCAGGGATATGGCTTAAAATATTATCTATAGTCCTTGAGAAGGAACTAAAGTGTCCTTGACTTTGTTTAATAGTTAAACTATTATTATTTTGTCTTGCTTGACTGTTTTCCTTTCTTTTCACATTTTCTCACTTTCCTCGTTAAATTTATTCTTTGACTTAAGCTTTTATACAGACAAAAAGCAGGCAGAGGACGTGGGGGGGGGGTCTATTCTGGGAAGGGTCCTGTTTCTTTACACCAACATTATCCCTCTCCCCTAATTAACAGCTTCAAAGGCTTGAGTACTTCCAGTGTTAGTTCCACTTGGTCTGATTCTGTCTTTCCCACTAGACTATGCATTTCTTATGACAGGGAATATGGCAATGTAGTCCTAGAATCTAACAGCCTTTGGTACACAGGAGGCACTCCGAAATCTTTATTTACTTACTTAATTAATTACTACCTGGCAGTTCACTAGGCACTGGACACAAACAGATGAATCAGATGCATACGATCTATTCTCAGAAAACCCACAGACCAGTCAAGGAGCTGACAAGAAGGCAGGAAGTTACAAAAGAGTGCCATTAAAGAGGGTACTTGCTAACTTTCTTTTAGTCAGGAAAATAGGAAATGATAGAGGAGCTAAACCTTGAAGGTTACATTGAATTTAGTCTCACAGGTTGCAGAGAATGACAATTCAGAGGAAGAAACAGTAAGTGAGGGTATAGGGCTAACAGGCGGACGGCTGAAAATCAAGATGAGACTTTAACATGCTCTGGACAGTAATCCCTGCCAGGCAAGCAACGAGCTTCACCACCCCTAGAATGTTCCTGGAGGAGCCAGAGATGGAAGCTTTGCACCTAAGTGTCAAAGCACCAGCCCCACGTTATCAATGGCTCAGCCAGGTGACCTGCTCCCATGAGGCTGAGTCTGATGGTGCATATGCTGGGAGCCCCCACCTCCCAGCTAAGGCTGAAGCTAGCACGCAGATTTTCAGCCCTTCTCCATGGCTGTAAGATGCCCTCACACTCAGTGACCTAAACTCTCAGCCCTTCTGTGATCAGGCTGCAAGAAAGAGCTTGATTTGACTTAGTTTAGGTATGAGTTTTAAAGACAGTTCCTGACCTCTGAGTAAACCGGATCTCCTGCTCTGACGGATGCAATCAGCATTCCACGCACACAAACAGCCCTGAAGCAGAGAGAAGGCAGGGCAGGTAGGTGTGGGGGGACTGGAGGTAAGCGAAAAAAGAGAGGAAGGGAAAGGTGCCATTCCCTACATAGGGGAAATAATGGGAGACGAGAGTTATCCTTTCTGTTTCTTTGGTCAGATGCAACTTTCCCTTTTGACTGGATTAACTCTTACTCAAACCTCAAAAGAGCACAGACATCTATCACCTCCAAAAGTTTCTTCCTATCTCTTATTTCTAGTTATCTATTCAATTAAACATTTTTTTCTCTGGTAGTACAACCATAGAACATAAGATCTACCTTCTTAGCAAATTTTTAAGTGAACAGTATGATATCACCAACTCAATGGACATGAATCTGAGCAAACTCTGGGAGATAGTGAAGGACAGGGAAGCCTATCATGCCACAGTCCCTGGAGTCACAAAGAGTCGGACATGACTTAGTGACTGAAAAACAGCAACAAGATTGTTAAGTCTTACAAACGAACTTTTATACAAAACAGAAATAGACCCACAAACATAGAAAACAAACTCACAGTTACCAAAGGGGAAAGGGGGAAGGAGTAGGGATACGTTAGGAGTTTGGGATTAATACATACACATTATCATATAGAAACAGTTAATCAACAAGGACCTACTATATAGCACGGGGGACTACACTCAACACTTCATAATAACCTATAAGGGAAAAGAATGCAAAATAGAACATATATATACTACCTGGGAAGCCCCAGCAAATCAACTATACATCAGTAAAATAATACTAATGATAATTTATTTTTAAAAAGAATGTTATGTGTCAGCCTTACATTGTACAGTAAATCTTTTAAGTGTTTTGTTTTTGTTTTTAGAAAAAGGCAAGCGCAGAACAAGTGCCACACTGGACCCCTGTGAATGCCTTCTTCCCAAGGACTGCCTCTTCCCAGGGCTGAGACCCCAAGGCCTTGGCACTGGGACAAAGAAGTCACCCATGACTTCTCCTTTACTAGAGGAGCATGGGAAACACTTCTTTCACACAGAAGAGAAACAGCTCCTAGGGTGAAGTGTGATGATGGACTCCTGAGACTATGTCTGCAGCAGCTTCCATGCAATCAGTCAGTTAACCTCTAGCCAGCCTGCCTCTACCTTCCAGGTCAGATTCAACCCAGTGGTCTCTCAACACTATGACCCACTGTTGGGTCCTAGACCCATGTGTTGGGGCCTAGAAGTTGGTTACCTTCATATTCAGCCTAGACTCAGTGGCCCAGTTTCATATTCCTCCCCCACTTCTAGCCCACTCTTGTCCTCTGATCAAGCTTTTATTTACCTAGGTTCCCATCTTTTACCATAATCAGGTTTTAAGAAACTTTAAAGTGAGAAGTTGAACCTCATTTATCTATATATCCTTTCCCATACATTCATAAAACTATTCCCACCAAAATATAATTATTTCGCATAATATGGTGAAAGCTTCCCTGATGGCTCAGCTGATAAAGAACCCACCTGCCAATACAGTAGACAAAAGGGACATGAGTTTGAACCCTGGGTCTGGAAGATCCCTTGAAAAAGCAAATGGCCATCCACTCCAGTATCTTGCCTAGAAACTTCCATGGACAGAGGAACCTGGCAGGCTACCGTCCATGGGGTCACAAAGAGTCAGAGATGACTGAATGAATGCAGGCACACACACACTCACACACACACACACACACACACTATAGTGAAGTCATCATTCTGCTGCTCAGAGCTGAGTGACCTTGGAGAAGTTCATCTGAGCTTTCACTGTCCTCCCTTTGTCAGAGTGCTGATCTTCTGAGACTGCGGTAAGGACAGGTTAGGTGTGTAAAGGGTTTACAGTAAGAGCACAGTAGGTATTAGCTATTGTTACTAGGTGCTCAATCAGCATGTTTATCAAATGGAATCATTAACAAAGCTCCCTTTGTGGACTCTGCTTGGCAGTAAATGTACTGTGTGCAAATGTTGAGAGCAGGATGGGGAAGGAGGAGGGGGACAGCAGATGGGAGCCCCCAGGTTTCCTTTCCCCAAGTCTATTAAGAAGAAAAACTGTCCACTTGAGTTTAAGGTTTAGCATGAGAGTAGTGAGTGGAAAGAAAAATGGAGACTTGTCAGTCTTCTCTGAAATCTAGGGCATTAGCTCATTTTCTTTTTAAAATAAAATAGGTGGGCTAAGTGAAACTGTGTTCTCAATCAAAGATGCTCTATGCACGTTTCTGAGTGTGAGTGTGTGTGAGAGAAAGAAAGAGAGAAACTCAGCTAGGGAGCTCTGAAGGGCCGGGTTTCCTTGTGCCAGGACCTTAAACCAAGAACCTCCTTGTGGGATTTCACACTGTTCCTGTCTTCTTTCGTGAGAATACAAATAACAGGCAGAAGACTTCTTCTGTTGGTTAACTGTGTGTGTGTGTGTTATGTGTGTGTGTGTTTTCTGCAGGGCATTGTGGTTAATAAATGGAGTCAAAGAGATCTGGTTTCAAACACCAGTTTTTCCATTCACTCTGGGTGATCTTGAACAATTTACCTTAATCTCTTTGAGCCTCAGGATCTTCCTATGTAATGTGGAGTCAACATTCCTTACCTTGGTAAGTTTTTGTGAGTATTAAGTTTCATCAGATATATCCAGTGGTATGCACATAGAAGGTCCTGAAGATAAAAAGGCAGTTGCTAGTAGTCATAGCAGTAGTAGCGGCAGTAGCTGTAGTAGTAGTAGGAGAAGGAGGAGGTGTAACAGTAGTGATAGTATCAATAGTAGTGGTAGTAATAGCAATGATAGCTGCAGGAGTAAGTAATATAATAGTAATAGCAGCAATAATAGTAGTCATGAGGGTGGTGGTGCTTCTAGTACTTGTAGTAGTAAAGTAGTAATACTAGCAGTAGTAATAGGGGTATGAATAGTAGTGGTAGTAGTAATAGTAACAGCAGCAGTAGTAAGAGTGGTAAAATAGTAATAATAATAGTAATATAGTAATCATGGTGGTGGCAGTCATAATAGTAAAGTAGTAGTGATAATAGTATCGATAGTAGTAACAGCAATAGCAGCAGCAACAGTAGTACGAGTAGTAAAATAGTAATGGCAGCAGTAATAACTCAGTCATGCTGGTCATGGTACTCATAGTAGTAAAGTAGTAGTATTAATGGTGGGGGTAGTAGTACTAATGGTAATATTTTTCTAGACTCTTCTTATAGCTAGATTCTCTCTCTCATGGAATCCTTGATAATCTTCTCAATGATTTAGCACATAACAGGACTCAATAAAATTAAAATGTATTCCTAAAGTCTCTCATTAAACCTGAGCAGCACGTTAAGGAAACAAAGAAATGCTGCTTCATTTACCTTCATTTTATCCTGGTACCTGGGTTTATCCTCAAAAGAAGCTGGAACTGGTTAATAAACAGTCTCTTCTGTGGGCCAATAACTTATTTGCAAGTCACACTATATCATCACATCATCTTATAAAGGGTGGCAATGACTGTGGCAAAAAAAAAAAAAAAAAAACCCACATTAGTGTGGATGAAACCCTAGAAAGAGAGAAGTGCTTAGTTCTTGAGCTTGAAATCCTCCCTGGCAGACAGCCGCCAGCTCCAGTCAAGCGTATCCACTCTTGCAAGACAATAAAACGCTTTGAAAAACTGCCCACCATTCAATGGTGATCCCAAATCATTTTCTTTTCCCATTGATTCCTTGTTTAAACTTCTGGGGAAACTAATTTGAAAGAAGGTCAGTGCTTTAAAAAGGGGGCTTGTATTTCCTGCATGTCTGGTTTAGGCTGTTTGAAGACAATAAAGAACATCAGGAGGTTTTAAGCTGTTTCCTTTCCACCAAAATCACTTTCAGCATGAAAACCACATGTGACCTCAGACCCAAACCTATTTATAAGTTTGTCTCCCCTGTATGTCACTGTGAGAATTAGGCCAGACAGACAGGTTCTGGGGGCACTGCTGTTTAAATGGAGATCACAATGGTGATTTCTGGGTGTGTATAACCCTTGCCATCAGCAACCCTGCAGAGCTGACTATTCCCTACAGACACTGATGGCTCTGATCTGAAAGTTGCGGGAAGCCTTGTGTCTAAAGCCAGTGGTATATATATATATATATATTTTCTCCAAATGGAATTCAAGGAAAGGTTGCTGAAAAGAGTGAGGGATGTAATATCAAGATCAAGTTCCGAGCCTCTGCCTGGCTCCCAGGAGTTCTACCTGTCTCTGTCTGCATCAGAAGTAGTTTCACCAAAGTCTTCTGAATTCCCTCTGGGAGTGACCAGCAGAAGACAGGCCCATGTCCAGCAAAGAGTAAAAACCTGAGCCCAGAGCTGCTCTTCAGATCAGAGTTCACCTCAGCTGTCTGGCCACCTAGAAATTTCTGCTTCTGCAACAGTTTGAACTCTGAACTCAGGCTGCAGGAACTGTGGAGCATCCCTGATCTGGCTTCTCTGAGCTACATTCCTTGCCTGCTTCATAGCAGTCCCTGCCTGTTTCTTTCATCCTTAATACTGGAGTCTGACCTCTGCGGTTCACTGACTTTCTATGGTTCTTCTGTGTGTAGTCATCATCTTCCTTCCAGCTCGACTCTTACCCCAGGGTCCTTCTGTTCCTCTCTGTCCCACTGAGCCTGCATCCTGATGACTCAGGACCTATAAATTCATCACTTCTAAACAGCAACAGTGAGTACTAGGAGATGGAAAGTTTTTGAAATGTCTGAGAGAAAATTCTGCAAGAGACATTTTTAGACATAGATGAACCCAAAATGTACTCTTTCTTGGGACGCTACTGGATGGATGTACTCCACCAAAAGGAGAGAGTAAATAAGGGAAGAGGAAGAAACAGGATCTGAGGAATCCAACATGGCAGACCAGGGATAGTAAGTCCCAGAACCTTGAGCTATGGACTTAAGGAGTGAGTCATCCAATGAGAGTGATCAGGAACATGCTGATCATCATAGAAAAAGACAGAACATTTAGAATCTGGACAACTGCATCTGTATATTTGGAAAATCATTGACTGCTATTAACCAAGTAGTGGGGAAATTCAGAATAAAAGAGAAATATATACAAAGGAAACTTAATTTATATGTCACAAACAAAATTTACATAGTCATAATGATAAATGGGCTGGATGAAGCTCAAGCTGGAATCAAGATTGCTGGGAGATGTATCAATAACCTCAGATATGCAGATGACACCTCCTTAATGGCAGAAAGTGAAGAGGAACTAAAGAGCCTCTTGATGAAGGTGAAAGAGGAGATGGAAAAAGCTGACTTAAAACTCAGCATTCAAAAAACAAAGATCATGGTATCTGGTCCCATTACTTCTGGCAAATAGATAGGGAAAAAATGGAAACATTGACAGACTTAATTTTCTCAGGCTCCAAAGTCACTGTGGATGGTGACTGCAGCCAAGAAATTAAAAGACACTTGCTCCTTGAAATAAAACCTATTACAAACCTAGATAGTGTATTAAAAAGCAGAGACATCGCTTTGCCAACAAATGTCCTATAATCAAAACCATGGTTTTTCCAGCAGTCATGTACAGATGTGAGAGTTGGATCATAAAGAAGGTTGAGCACCCAAGAATTGATGCTTTTGAATTGTGTTGCTGGAGAAGACTCTTGAGAGTCCCTTGGATGGTAAAGAGATCAAATGAGTCAGTCCTAAAGAAAATCAATCCTAAATATTCATTGAAAGAACTGGTGCTGAAGCTGAAGCTCTAATACTTTGACTACCTGATGCAAAGAACGACTCATTGGAAAAGACCCTGATGCTGGGAAATATTGAAGACAGAAGGAGAAGGGAAAGACAGAGGATGAGATGGCTGGACAGCATCATTGACTCAGTGGACATGAGTTAGGGCAAACTCTGGGAGACAGTGAAGGACAGGGAAACTTGATGTGCTGCAGTCCATGGAGTCACAAAGACACGACCGAGCAACTGAACAACAACAACATAATGACAAAAATATTATTATTGATTTAACCAAGTATTTTGATATAATTAAATTGAAACATAGTAAATTGAGACAATGAAGTGTGGGAAGAGAAAGTGGAGAAGTTTACTGAAAAGAGCTAAACCTTCAACCAACATAATCAGAAGCCAATAGGGAATTTCTAAAACTCATTATTTCAGTAATAGAAAGAGAAGCATATTAAATAAACATATGGAAGGAAATACCCAAAAAATAGCTGAAAATGATTTAACAGTAATTTTGAGAGGTTAGACTTGATCTATTTCACTCTTGGCCTTTTAAGATTTTTTGGTTTTTAAACATGTACATGTATTACTTTGATAAAAATGAAAAAAATTTAGATTTAATGTGTGTTGCCCAAACCAGAACACATGGGAAAATATAATGAAGTGAACGAAGAATGCTAACAATCTCACAGTCTTGAGAAACCACTATTCACATTTTTCTGAATTTCCTTATAATCTTATTGTGTTCATTTTTGAAGAATTGATGGTTATACAATATTATGGTTTTCTTATTTTACATATTTCATCTAATATTATATCATGAGAATGTTCTCAAGTCATTAAAATTGTTTAAAACATTACTTTAACATCTGCATTATAGTCCATTAAGTAGATTTACAATAATTTACCCAATCAGTCCCTTATTATTACACATTTAGGTTCTGCCCAATTTTTCACTTTAATTTTTTTTAAGCGTCCCAGTGAACATTTTGGTACATAAACCTCTTTCCTTATCTCTGATTATTTCCTCAGAAGTGAAATTACTGGATCAACAATGAGAAAGACAGAAATATTTAATGAGCAAAAAGCAGCAAAATTGTTATATGAACTTTAAAAAACCCCTGCATAATTGTTATAGGTTTTTTAAACACTACATTTAGAAGATCCTCCTTAAGATGTTCACACCCTGGGGCAAGTCACATCTGCCAACTTTTAGGCAAAATGGTTGGTTACATTGCAGTTGGAAAAGAATGCTTATTTAGACAATGACTTCTGCATGGAGAGATTACTGAGAAGAGTCAGCATCATAAAATGATCTGCCCTGGAGCCTCCCCACTTATTTTCTCCTAGCTTATCCTGAGAGAACATCACATACTTGTCCAGATTTGGTGATAGAGCTGGAACCTGAACCTTGGATTTTGTCCTGACGCCTGGTCTCACACACAGTGTAGTATCACTTGATCCAAATAACTGAGTGAACATTTAACTCTTTCACTCTCTTGACTGGTCATGACATTTACAGATGAAACTGATGAAATCGACGTTTCACAGTTAGCCAAAGAGATTTCAGAGAACTTGAATAATAAGCACATGACTTCCTGAAAGAAAAAATAAGTCATTGATGGAAACGGAATTTATAATTTCATCAAATACAAGGAAAGGTAGGAACCCAATCCTTATTTGTATTGTAGAATAGAAGGTCAATTCAAATTATTTGAGGCTTTAACATAAAAGAGAGAAAACAAAATGTTTCTTAGGTGTCTTTTGTTTATATTAATGACCTCAGATTCTTACCTCTATGTTGCTGTTGTTCAGTCACTAAGTCCTGTCTGACTCATTGCGACCCCATGGATAGCACGCCAGGCTATCTCCTGGAGATTGCTCAAACTCATGTTCATTGAGTTGGTGATGCTATCCAACCATCTCATCCTCTGTCACCCCTTTCTCCTCCTGTCCTCAATATTTCCCAGCATCAGGGTCTTTTCCAGTGAGTTGGCTCTTTATGTCAGCTGGCCAAAGTATTGGAACCTCAGCTTCAGCATCAGTCCTTCCAGTAAATATTCAGTGTTGATTTCCTTTAGGACTGACTGGTTTGATCTCCTTGCTGTGCAAGGGCCTCTCAAGAATCTTCTCCAGCACCACAATTTGAAAGCATCAGCTCTTCAGTGCTCAGCCTTCTTTATGGTCCAACTCTCATATCATACATGACTACTGGAAATACCATAGCTTTGACTATGGGACATTTGTCAGCAAAGTGATGTCTCTGCTTTTTAAAAGGCTGTCTAGGTCTGTCATAGCTTTTCTTCCGAGGAGCAAGTGTCTTTTAATTTCATGGCTGCAGTCACCATCAGCAGTGATTTTGGAGCCCAAGAAAATAAAAAACTTTCACTGTTTCCACTTCTTCTCCATTGGTAGATGATATTATATTTGCCCAAGTCGCCCTTCTCTTTTGAAATGGGTCACTGTCAGTGGAGTATATTTCCTAGCGGCATTGAAGGTAGACTGCTAATATGACTAGCTTTGGCCAGTGGAATGTGAGCGAATATGTACAAGTTTAGGACCTGGGACTTAGAGGCATCCTGTGTTCTGATCACCGTTCTTGCACTGCTATCATCATCATCCATGTAGAGTAGACCTAAACTCAGTTTGCATTTTAAAGCAAAGCTGTCTCAGCCAAGCCACAGACCAACAGGCCAAATGAATAAATAATAATACATAAATGTATAAAATAAAATAATATATAAATTAAAAATACTCTTGTAAACCAATGAGATTCTGAGGGTGTTTGTCACACAGCACTGACACAACTAATCCATACAACTTTTATTTTTAGGACTTCCCTCATTCTGCATGCCATCCTCAGAAAGAGCTTGTTGATCCTACACAAAGAATAGTAATTTCCTAAATCATAAATCATGTTATAATTAACAGGGTATCTTATAATTAACATATATATTATCCTGTTTTATTTCATTCTCACAGCAGAAAGTGAAATTGAGAGGTAATATGACTCATATAAAGTCACACATTGAGTAAGAGATAGGGCTGGGGCTTGAACTCAAGTCAGTTAAGAATACACTCCCCACACATACAGAACTGCAGCAGTGGTACAAAAGGTCCAATGAAATTAAGTTGCTAAGGCATTAAAAACAAGCACTCTCCAGGAGATTAAGGCCAGTGGGATGAAAAACAAGGAGAATGGCATGATGTGGTTACATTCCTCTATATTCAGGGAGCAATCTGACATGTCAATGTTATTTGAAAAGCAAACCTCACATTTCCTAGGGAAATTCTTCCCTCGTGATATCCCAGGGTACAGCTCTGTGGCCACATAAAATGTTGCTATAAACAACTCAATATATATTTCAAACGTTAATTGCCTTCCCAGACCTTGGAATTTCTCACTGAGCTCACTCACAAGTTTTATTGAGGGCATAAAATTTACTGTGTTGACATACCCTTTAGAGTGCTGAATTCATCAAGGCCAAACCAAGCCCAGATGACATTATAGAGAGTGAGTCAAATTTTTTTATTGAAAGTTTTCTTCCATGCTTCTCTTTTACATCACAACCCAAATTAAGCCACAGTAGGGGATGAGGGATGCCATTTCTTTTCTTTCTTTTTTTTTTTAATGTAATCATCCTTTTCCAGGCACGTTCCTACAGAACTGGCATGAAGCCACATTATCTGTTCTGAAGTCTGGGCCTCAGCAACCAAAGTGATGAGAGTCTCCATTTGAAATATCTCAGTTTGGCAACCCAGAGCCAGAGACACCCCATGACAGTCTTCAGTAAAATGATGAGCTTAAAGATTTTTGCTATGAGACCTTCTGACTTGTTTACATAGAAGTTTGCTGTTACCTGATACCTTAAAGTGATAATTGTTCAAAAATTTGCCTCTGAGAGGCTTTGCTTGCAATTCACATATTGACATGCCTGGTGAAGAGCTTAGCAAAATGAACAGAAAGATGAAAAGAGGCATAGGATGCTTCTAGAATAAATACTAATGGCCCAACAAAATTGGACTGTACGACGTTGATAACAGGGCTTCCCAGATGGTGCTAGTAGTAAAGAACCCACCTTCCAAGGCTGGAGACATAAGAGACATGGGTTTGATCCCTGGGTCAGGAAGATCTCCTGTAGGAGGAAATGGCAACTCACTCCAGTATTCTTCCCTGGAGAATCCTATGGAGAGAGAATCCTGGTAGGTTAGAGTCCATAGGTTCACAGAGTTGGACACAACTGAAGTGACTTAGCATGCATGCACATTGACAATAAATAATACTCAAGAGGCTATAGACACCAACAAAAAAATAAATAAAGGTATCTAGCTCCCAAGGCCAGTACTCAGAAGTCACAGGTCAGTTTGCTTTCCTTACTTAAACACAAATGCTTGTTAAGAACTCTGAAGCTATGGGGGCTTCCCAGGTGGCGCTAGTGATAAAGAACCCTCTAGTCAATGCAGGAGATGTAAGAGACTCAAGTTAGATCCCTGGGTCGAGGAGATGCCCTGATGGAGGACATGGCAACTCACTCCAGTATTCATCCCTGGAAAATCCCCATGAAGAGAGGAGCCTGGCAGGCTACAGTCCATAGCATCTCACAGAGTCGGACACGACTGAAGCTACTGAGCACACATGCACTGAAGCCCTCTGTCTGGGTTCAAATCCTGCCTCCTCCAATTACATGTAGCTGTCAATTTAAACAACTTAACTATTTTCTGTCTTGGTTTTGTATCTACAAAATGATGAAATAATACTTTTTCTCATAAGGTTGTCATAAAATTTTAAAAAGTTAGCATTCTCAATTCTCAGCATGTTAACTATGATAATGAAGTACTGGGAGTAAGAAACAAAACATTCAAGTTTATTGTGAAGCTTATATTCTAGTAATATAAATAGTACCCTAAGTAAATAATTATAAATGCAGTGTGAAAAGGATTGAAAGGCCATTGTAGGGGTTCCTTAGAATGGCTACTTAGTCTAATGAAGAATATTTGCCTGGATACCATTGTATCTGCCCCACTCATCAATAGAGAGAGGCAAATTCAGACTGACCCATAGATGATCACACCTGTTTGACTATTTATTATCTATCACTGCATCACAAACTACCTAAAACTTAACGGCTTAAAACAGCAGATATTTGTCACCTCGTGGTTTCTGTTTCTCAGAAACCTGAATAGTATCCTGGCTGAGCACCTCTGACTCAAGCTGTCTGCCAGGGCAGCAGTTTCACTCGAAGAGTCAGCTTCTGGGGGATCCATGTCCCCCAGATCACAGCCCACAGTGCTTGCCGGGTGGATCTCTACATAGAGCTGACCCCTGAGAGGGAAGTTGGCTTCACCTGGAGTGAGTGATGAGAGAGAGAGGGACCAAGATGGAAGCTACGGTCATTGTATAAACCAGACTTGGAAGACATCCTACCATTTCTGCCATACTCGATTTGTCAGAAGAAAATCAGCATGTACAGCCAACACTCAAGGGGTGCAAGCTACACCAAGGCATGAAGACCAAGATGCGGTGGTCTTGAGGGGCCCCCTTCCAGGCTGTCTGCCAAACTCTGTTGGATCATATCAGGATATTTAGAAGGAATTTGGCAAAAGCACGAGAAGAAAGGAAGTTAGAGATTCTGCTAGCCACTGTTTTTGCCACAAACCACCAAGCAAAACCAAAAAAAAAAAAAAAAAAGAAGGGAGAGGAGTAAATCTATTGGTTAAGTGTCCATTCAAATGCCATTTTTCAAAGCAGTCGTCTTCACAATATATTAGTGTGGTCTCTCCTCCCATCACTCGTTATTCCACAACCTTGTTTGATTTTCGTCATTATATGACATATTCTTATTTATTTGCCTATTGGTTTGTTTTTTTCCAGCCACTGTATCACAACCTCTGTAAAGACAGGGACCTTATCTATCTGTAAACTTCAGTTCATGGTAAATATTTATGAAAGGACTGCCAGGATCTCTACACAAACAAGAGGTACATCTGACCTTAAAGTTCATGAAATGTGGTTAGAAAGATCAGAAACAGTCAGAAATAAGCATTTGCCATAATTTTGTCTTTAGCTGTAGTTTGGCTGGAAGACTGAGGAAGCCACGGGAGGTGGAAGAGTCAGGGGACTCTCAGTGGAAAATGAGAAGCTGAGCAGGGCTTGGACGGTGGTCTGAATTAGGCAGGAAGATCTCCTTTCAAGGGAGAAAAAGGATAGAAGTATAGGTAAAGTAGAATCAGGATCAAACAGCTTGGAAATCTAAGCAGAGCTGAAAGCCAATTCCAACCATCACCAGCAGCCCAGCTAAGTAATACACTGAGGTTGACGTGTCTCTGTGCACTGATCAAATACATGAATGAAGCCACCAACATTGCCAGGCTCTTCCCAGATGTCTTCAAAAGTGTCCTCAAGTGAGAAACACATCATCAGCATCTCTCGAGACTGATTCCCTGCCATTTCATCCTCCCGGCATGAGTTAACATCCTTGAAGATAACCTGATTCCCTTTTCCTGATTTCACATTCACCAGAAACCCATAGACAAGTGATTTGACAGCTCAAGTGTTTCCACGGTGACCCAGCTTAGGACTAGCTTAGGCCAAGTCCCTCTGTCCAGGTGAGGGACAAGCCCGGGACACATGCTTCCCTGTTACCAAAGAGTGAGGTCAGTCAAGTCCCAACAAAGCCACATGATCTAGAAAGAGAGAGGGGATGGTGCCCCAAATGAAAACTGAGGTATCTTTACCCAAAGAAGTTGAAGGATCCTGAGAAGGGAAAACAACAGATGTTCACTACACATCCTATCCTGAATTACCCTGAGCACCCCCAGAAACCACCCCAGGGTTCTGAGTACGAGTCTCAGGATCACAGCACTTCATGAGAGGCTTCCACACAATCAGATGAAGACTGCGTGGAAAAACGGATCTAAAGATAATAGACCCCAATGTCCACAGCAGCACTGATTACAAGAGTCAAGGCTGGAAGCAACCCAAGTGCCCATCAACAGATGAATGGGTAAAGAAGATGTGATGTATGTACAATGGCATGTTACTCAGCCATAAAAAGAATGCTATCTGCAGTAACATGGACGGACCTAGAGATTATTACGCTTAGTGAAATAAGTCAGAGAAAGACAAATACCATATGATATCACTTACATGTGGAAGCTGTAAAATAAAACAAACAAATGTTTGTTTTGCAAACATTTGCAAAATAGAAACAGACCCACAGATGTAGAAAACAAACTAGCGGTTACCAGAGGGGAGAAGGAGGTGGCGGGAGGAGTGGGTGTATGGGATTACGAGTTACAGACTGCTATGTATAAAACAGATAAGCAACAGGGCAATGCTGCTCACCTATTTTAAAACATGGGCTTCCCAGATGGCGCTAGTGGTAAAGATCCTGCCTGCCAATGCAAGAGATGAAAGAGGCATGGGTTCAATCCCTGGGTCGAGAAGATCCCCTGGAGGAGGGCGTGGCAACCCATTCCAGTATTCTTGCCTGGGAAATCCCATGGACAGAGAAGCCTGGTGGGCTGCAGTCTGTAGTGTCGCAAAAAGTCAGACATGACTGAAGCAACTTAGCACACACAGGGAAACATAAGCACTATTTTGTAGTAACTTTTAATAGAGTATAATCTATAAAATTACTAAACTGCTATGCTGTACACCTGAAATTAATATAATATAGTAAATCAACCATACTTTAATTTTTAAAAAGTGGGAGAGAAAAAGAGATGGAGAGAACAGAATTAGTTTAAACCAGAAGCCAGGGAGAGAACTCCAAGGCCTGGAAACACCTATCAGGTACCCCATAAAGAAAGATAAAAGTGTTATTTACCGTTTATTCCTAAAGAGTAGGATAAGGGAAGCAGTAGGCCCTCAATGTTTGTTATAAATGGCAGAAGCCAAAGAGGGAGAGGCAACTCTCACAGATTGAGAAAAACTTAAGAACATGTGTATACAAATGTAGATATGTTTTCTTTTCTCTTGGGTAAATAACCTGAAATGGAATGGCCAGATTATGTTAGTTTGTATGAATTAGTTTGCCATGGCTGTTGTAACAAATTACTACACACTTAGTGGCCTAAAACAATCTGAAGTTGTTATCTTACAGTTCTGGAGATCAGAAGTATGGAATGAATTTTCCTGGAGTAACTTTGAAGTGTCAGCAGATCTGAGTTTGTAGGTCCTAGGAAAGAATCCACTCTCTTGCTTTTTCCTGCTTCTAGAAGCTACTTGTATTCCTGTCTCCTCTTCAAAGCCTACACTGTAGCATCTTTACATTTCTCTCTCTGACCCACTGTCCTCTCTCTTATAAGGACCCTTGGGCTTCCCAGATAATCCAGGATAATTTTCCCCATCTCAAGATTCTTAAGTATATATGCAAAGTTCCTTTTCCTACCGAAGGTAACTGACAGGTTCCAGGAATTAGCATGAGGTCATCTGGTGGAGTGTGGGGAGGGAACTATGCTGCCTACAACAGCATATATTTAACTTTTTAAGAAACAGCGCAGTGTTTTCAAATGTAGCTACACCATTTGACATCCCCACAGATAGTATATGAGGATTCTAATTCTTCCCCATCCTTGCCCATACTTGGTAGGTCAGACCTTTTTACTTTAGCCATTCTAATATGTATGCAGAGATACCTCATTTCTGGTTTTAATTTGCATTTTCTCCAAATAACGATACTGAATATCTTTTCATGCACTTGTTTGTCGTTTGTATATCTTCTTTGATGAAATGGCTGTGTAAATTTATTTTCCTTTTTTACTTCGGTTGTTTTTTTATTATTCAAATGTGAGAGTCTTTTCTATGCAATGCAGGAGATCTGTGTTCAGTCCCTGGGACAGGAAGATCCCCTGGAGAAGAGAACGGCAGTCCACTCCAGTATTCTTGCCTGGAGAATTCCATGATCAGAGATGCCTGGTGGGCTATAGTTCATGGGGTTGCAAATACTGGGACATGACTAAGTGGCTAATACTTTCACTTTCACTTCTGCGGTACAAGTCCTTTGCTGAACACATGCTTTGCAAATATTTTCTCACCCTCTCTGTGGCTCATCTTTCATTCTTTTCACAACTTTACTTGAAATAGACAAATACTGGAAACAATTCAAATGTTCATCAATAGGTGAGTGGGTAAATAAATCATGGCACCCCTCAACCAATAGAATGCTAGTCAACAACAACAGAGGAATAAACTATTGATACTCCCAACAACATGGATTAATCTCAAGCTAATCATGAGTGTGAAAGAAACTGCACAAAAATGTGTACATGCTCTATGATTTCATTTATATAAATCTCTAGATAATATAAACTAATCTATAATGACAGACAGCAAATTAGCAGTTGCACTTCAATGGAGGGTGGTGGCTGGGGTGGGGACAAGCCAAGGGGAGATTAGAAAGAGGAACAAAGGAATTTAGAGGATGAGAGGAGCCTTCACAGTGTAGACTGTGGTGATGGCTTCATGGTTACATACATATGTCAAAGCTCATCAAACTGTACAGTTTAAGTATGTGTAGTATATTGTGTGCCAATTATGCTTCAATAAGCCTGCTTTTTAAAAAGGAGACTTAAGAGATTTACAAATGCAAGACATGGACTTTATTTTGGTCTGGATTTAAACAAATCAACCAGAAGGAAAACAAGTAGGAGAAACTTAGGCACTGACTGGATATAAATTATATTAAGAAACAAGGGTTAATTTTTGAATTCTTATCATGGCACCTTTGTAAGATTTTTCAGTCCTTTTCTCTCAGAGGTGTATACTGAATGAGTAGCTGATGGAGTGGTGTGATTTCTGGGATTTTCTTTAGAAGGCTCATGGAAGGCAGTGGAGAGAGTGAGGCTGGAAGATGCAAGATTGGACACATGTTAATAATTGCACAGCTGGCGGGGGTGGTGGGTGTGAGGAAATTCATTCTACTATTCTCTCTAGCTTCATGTATATTCTAAACTTCCATCAGACTGAGTCAACTTTTATTTGAGGGGGCATGCAGTGCAGCTTGTGGGAACGTTGTTCCCTATCAGGGATCAAACCTGAGCCGTTAGCAGTGAAAGCCTAGAGTCCTAACTACTGGACCACCAGGGAATTCCTTTTTTTTTTTTTAATGTTTGTTGAATGAATGATACAAGAAGGCATGCTGCTGCTGCTGCTAAGTTGCTTCAGTCGTGTCCGACCCTGTGCGACCCCATAGACAGCAGCCCACCAGGCTCCCCCGTCCCTGGGATTCTCCAGGCAAGAACACTGGAGTGGGTTGCCATGTCCTTCTCCAATGCATGAAAGTGAAAAGTCTACTCAATACAAGACTGATATTTTCTAAAAACAATACCTTTCTGAAAATGGACTCATTTTGCTTAAGATGTAGTCAGTTGACTGGAGTAGAACAGGGGATGTTCAGAGCCTAGCGGATCCTTTATGAGGGATGCTACAGAGCAGGGATCACTGGTCTATGGCCCCTGGGCCAAATCCAGCCCTCCACCCACAAGCGAAGAATGGCTTTTACATTTTCACATGATTGGAAAAGCTTTTTTAACAATTTTTCTGACACATGAAAATTATGTGAAATTTAATTTTAAGGCCTATAAATAAAATTTCATTACAACACAGGTCTGTCCATGCATTTGTGTAGTGCCACTGGCTGCTTTCATGTTATAATGGCAGCGGGGACTGTATGACCTGCAAAGTATAATCTACTTACTATCTGACACTTTAGAAAGAAAGTCTGCTAATTCTTGATTTAGAAGATAACCTTGAACCCTGAAAGTGTTTTCCTAAACCAGCAGCACTCCAGAAAAGTGAATGGAAAAAGCAGGACGTGAACAGGTCCACTTTAGGCTCTGTTCCTCCCACCAAAGGGACCTCAAGGATCAAGGAAGATGCTATTTTCAATTCCTTTCAGTAAATTCATGGTCATTTCTGGAAACATGATGAGTCTGAAAGTTGAGGAAGTTAGGCTTTCTCACCAGTCTTTGAGCTCAGCACCCTCTTTTATGGATAGATTCTTATCATCAAATTCTATAGAGACATTTAAAGAGCAAGGCGTACATGTGACCTAGCAACTCCACTCCTATTCTGACAAAAACAAAAACACTAATTCAAAAAGATACATGAACCCCAATGTTCACAGCATTATTTACAACTGTCAAGATATGGAAGCAACCTAAGTGTCCATCAGAAGATGAATGGATAAAGAAGATGTCATACATATACCATGGGACACTTCTCAGCCATTAAAGAAAATAAAATTTTGCCATTTGCAGCAACATGGTTGGACTTGAAGGACATTATGCTCCAGTGAAATAAGTCAGACAGAGAAATACTCTGTGATATTACTTACATGTGGAATCTAAAAAAATACAACAAGCTAGTGATTATAACATAAGGAACAGACACAGAAACAGAACAAACTAGTGGTTACGGGTGGGGAGAAGGAAGCGGAGGGTAATAGCAGGGTAGAGGATTAAGAGGTACAAAGGATTAGGTATAAAATAAGCTACAATGTATATGTAGGTATTATGGCCAATATTTTATAATAACTATGAAAAGTGAAAGTGTTAGTCCCTCAGTTCAGTTCAGCTCAGGCACTCAGTCATGTCCGACTCTTTGCGACCCCATGAATCGCAGTACACCAGGCCTCCCTGTTCATCACCAACTCCCAGAGTTTACCCAAACTTATATCCATTGAGTTGGTGATGCCATCTAACCATCTCATCCTCCGTCGTTCCCTTCTCCTGCCTTCAATCATCCCCAACATCAGGGTCTTTTCAAATGAGTCAGCTCTTCACATCAGGTGGCCAAGGCATTGAAGTTTCAGCTTCAACATCAGTCCTTCCAATGAATATTCAGGACTGATTTCCTTTAGGATGGACTGGTTGGATCTCCTTGCAGTCCAAGGGACTCTCAAGAGTCTTCTCCAATATCACAGTTCAAAAGCATCAATTCTTCAGTGCTCAGCTTTCTTCACAGTCCAACTCTCACATCCATGCATGACTACTGGAAAAACCATAGCTTTGACAAGATGGACCTTTGTTGGCAAGTAATGTCTCTGCTTTTTTAATATGCTGCCTAGATTGGTCATAACTTTTCTTCCAAAGAGTAAGCATCTTTTTATTTCATGGCTGCAATCACCATCTGCAGTGATTTTGGAGCCCCAAAAAATAAAGTCTGACACTGTTTCCACGGTTTCTCCATCTATTTGCCACGAAGTAATGGGACCAGATGCCTTGATCTTAGTTTTCTGAATGTTGAGCTTTAAGCCAACTGTTTCACTCTCCTCTTTCACTTTCATCAAGGGGCTTTTGAGTTCCTCTTCACTTTCTGCCATAAGGGTGGTGTCATCTGCATATCTGAGGTGATTGATATTTCTCCCGGCAATCTTGATTCCAGCTTGTGCTTCTTCCAGCCCAGCATTTCTCATGATGTACTCTGCATAGAAGTTAAATAAGCAGGGTGACAATATACAGCCTTGACATACTCCTTTTCCTATTTGGAAGCAGTCTGTTGTTTCATGTCCAGTTCTAACTGTTGCTTCCTGCTTCCTGACCTGCATACAGATTTCTCAAGAGTCAGGTCAGGTGTTCTGCTATTCCCATCTCTTTCAGAATTTTCCACAATTTATTGTGATCCACACAGTCAAAGGCTTTGGCATAGTCAATAAGTTAGTCCCTCAGTCTTGTTCAACTCTTTGCAACACCATGGACTGTAACCCACCAGGCTCCTCTGTCCATGGAATTGTCCATGGACAGAGGGTTGACATTCCGTTCTTCAGGATCTCCCCAACCCAGGGATCAAAACCAGGTCTCCTGAATTACCGGCAGATTCTTCACCTCCTGAGCCACCACGGAAGCCAAATAATAACTATAAATGGAGGATAACCTTTAAAAACTGTGAATCACTCTATTATATATCTATAACATATAATGTTGCACAGTAACTATACTTCAATTTAAAAGTAAAGTAAAATCAAAATAAATAAAGAGCAAAATGTAGCTCTCTGCTCTTATCAGTGTCTGATATGCTCCTGTGTTGGCTCATTTGTTCATTACCTGGACTCTCCCAGTGGTTCCTGGGGGGAGTGACTCCATCTGTCCTATTCACTGCCAAATTCCATGCCTGGAGCAGTGTTTGGCACATAGTAGGCCCCCAGCCACCATTGAAGGAATGAATAAACTGAAGGAAGCCTCACCAAACAGAGAAGGAATGGAAATTATGATACTGAGGTTTAGAGATAAAAAATAGCTTTCTTCTTGCACAATGAAAACTCTTTATTTCCATATTCTTCTTCACAAATGCTTTAATATAGCACCTGGAATCAGTGCAATATGAGTAGTGAGGGAATTTTCCCCACCATAATTTAGTACAAATTTTGTGCAAATGGGAATGAAGTTCAGCTCCCACTCTAGCAAGCAGCCAGTGTTCAGAGTTCTGCTGCGTTGGATAAATACAACTTTCTCCTTTGGGACAGAGAAGGATGAGCTTTGATTGGCTGTATGACCCTGTGCAGGTGACTCACTTTCTCTCTCCTTCATATGTATAAAAATGGGCAAGCATCATAGGTTGTCATGATGATCAAATGATATAATAATCCATGAGATGACAGGGCTCAATATCTGAAACCAGAACAATCTTAGTTCTCTGTTCTCAGTGACCTTCTCCACCATCTGTGTGAAGAAACTTGGGATCCTTAGTCACATAGTTCACAAGAGTCAAAATGTGGAAACATCCTGAGTGTCCATCAACAAAAATGGATCAACAGAATGTGGTCCAATCATACACTGAAATTTAATCAGCCATGAAATGAATGAAATACTAGTACATGCTACAACATAGACAAGCTTAAAGACATACTAGGTAAAAGAAGGGACTTCTTACCAGGTGATGCTAGTGGTAAAGAACCTGTCTGCCAATGCAGGAGATGTAAGAAACGTGGGTTCAGTCTCTGGGTCAGGAAGATCCCCTGGAGTAGGGCACAGCAACCCTCTTCAGTTTTCTTGCCTGGAGAAGCCCTAGTGGGCTACAGTCCATTGGGTCACACAGAGTCAGACACGACTGAAGCCACTGAGCATGCACGCAAGTGAAAGAAGCCAGACACAAAAGGCCACACGTTATATCACTCCATTTATATGAAATATCTATATACAAGAGGTAAATTCATAGAGACAGGAAAGAAATGAAAGGTTGATGGTGGGTGGAGGAGAGGCGGAAAGATGGAGTCAAGCCCGTGGAAAGTGATAGTGGTGACGCTTGTGCGTACGTGAATATCTCTAATGCCACCAAGTTTTACACTTACAGGGTTGAAAGGGCAAGTTTTATGTTGTGTATACTTTACCATCAAAAACAGACTTTGGAAACTGTGACGTGCTGACTCAAGGAATCTGGAACCAGAGTCTCTGGATTTGAATCCTAATTCTGTAGGCCATGTAAACTCAAGAAGCCCTTCACATTGTTCTGTTCCATTTCCTTATCTGGAAATGGGGATGAGAACATAATTTTATCTCCCACATGTTGTAGGAGTTAAAAGAGCTCATTAATGGAAGTACTTTGAAGCATGCCTGCCTATATTAAATGCTCAGTAAATGCTAGCAAGTATATATAACAAGAGGCTTCCCAGGGGGCACTAGTGGTAAAGAACCCTGCCTGCCAATGCAGGAAACATTAGAGATGTGGGTTTGATCCCTGATCAGGAAAATCCCTTGGAGGAGGGCATGGCAACCCACTCCAGTATTCTTGCCCGGAGAATCCCATGGACAGAGGAGCCTGGCGGGCTACATTCCATGGGATCACAAAGAGTCAGACATAACTGAAAAGAAAGAAAGAAAGTGCTCAGTCATGTCTGACTCTTTGCAACCACATGGACGGTAGCCCACCAGGCTCCTCAGTTCATGGAGTTTTCCAGGCAAGAGAACTGGAGTGGGTTGCCATTTCCTTCTCCAAGACATAACTGAGTAGCTAACAAACTTACAGGTTACAACCTGAAGGTTTGTAACTGCTGATCTAGTTGACTTTATTTTACCAAAGACCAGCGAAATCTCCAGACGTTTTAGTCCCACATTGGGCCCCCTGCATCACTCACTCTACCCATGAGCATTTCAGGCTTTTCAGGCTCACCAGCTTTCCTACTTTCAGAATGGACCAGGATTCCATGCAGCACAGGGGCAATCAGCATCTCAGGCTTTTCATAGCTTTTGATTAACATGTATGTGCATAATAAATATACACATTTTTTTCATGGAAGCCATAGGAGTGGGTAACAGCTGAGACCACTTCTAATTTTGCTTTTTGGTGATGCTAAGACTATTGTTCTTAACCAGAGAGATATTAATTTGGAATAATTGAAGGGAAAAGTTTAATTCCAGGGGATTGAGTCACATTCAAATTTAATCTACATTTAACGCATCTTAATATTTCTCCTCTCTCTCTCTTTCCCTCTCTCCCTAGCAAGGAGCACGTTGCCAGGCACTACGTCTATCCCCCAGAGGCAGGAATTAACCCTGCCCCTGAAGTCCTCTTTTGCCAGCTCCTGAGACATTTACCACTCATGCACAACAGAAAGGACAGCCAAATACTGCCCTGAGCCAGAGTAGGAGTTGTTGGAAGGAGAGCTTCTAGATGCAATCAGTCAATCCATTTTTTATCATCTACTATCACAGAACTGGGAGGGGGGCTAAAAGGACCTTTTCTAAGAACAGAAATATTTTCTCATTTAAAATGTAAAAGGCTGAATCATAGAATCCTTTTGCAAAGCACTCTCTGCACAATTTTTCTTTTCCTTTAAAAAGTTACTCACCTGAGATTAATGGTGAATAATAACAGCTGACATTTACTGAGGGCTTGCTACAGGCATGGCTCTGCAGTAAGTCCTTACATGATCATTTCATCATTTCATGTGTTCTAGGAGACAGGTGGCATCCTTACCATCCCCATTTTGTAGAAGGAGATACTGAAGCACAAATCCCATAATGACTTTCCCTAAATAACAAGGCTCCAGAGCCGAAATGCTGGGAGTTAAACCCAATAGGGTTGCAGATGTAGCCTATAAAAATACAGAATGTCTCTTGCATGAGACACGCGTATATTCAAAAACCATTTGTTGTTTATGTGAAATTCAAATTTAACTGAGCATCTTGTTTCTCATCTGGCAATCCTAAACTTGGCTGGTTTGAATCCAGAGCTCTTATTCTAAGGCTTTTGCCTGGGGTTATTAAAGTGTGGTCCCAGGACCAGCATCATCATTATCATGTGGGAAATGCCTAGAAATGGCAATTTCTTGGCTTTACTAAGAAAGAGAATTCATAGTGCTGTAGGACAAATTGGGAAAGAGATGCCTCCCAAGTCTTGGTCAAATTTATGACAAAGAGGAGGTGCTGTGGACCAAAAAAATGCCTGCTACTCCAGTAAACAAAATATGTCTCCTGCCATTCCAGTAAACAAGCAATGCCATCAAGCCATCAGCCACTGCAGCTGTCCCCCTTCCACCCTCCCAACCCCCCATTCCAAAATGTAGAAAAACAGGAACATATGCTTTGGATGGCGGCTTCCTAGCTGGCTCAGTGGTAAAGACTCTGCCTGCCAATGCAGGAGGCACAGGTTTGATCCGTGGGTCGAGAAAATTCCCTGGAGGAGGAAATGGCAACCTACTCCGGTATTCTTGGCTGGATAGCCTCATGGACAGAGAAGCCTGGTGGGCTACTGTCCATGGAGTCACAAAAAGTTGGACATGACTGAGCTTGCACGCATGCACACACATGCTTTGGATACTGGCTGTAGATAAAATGCATATCTAAGGAATAATTTCAATGAGCTAAGACTCTTGCATCTTCCCACACATAGAAAAATGCTAAAATCATTAACTTGAGATGTCTATTTTTTGTGATTAGCAGTGCTGTTTAATATATATATTTTTTCCGCAAAAACCCCTATATGTCTTGGCTTCTCCCTTATCTCTTTGGAACAGCTCCTCAGAGCTTTCTGAGAGGGTGCCTCCCCGGCTTTAAGTCCTCACTAAGTTCCCCAAATAAAACATGACATTTAGATAGAGGGGTATTTTTTTCAGTAAACAGGCTCCACCCCAGACCTACTATGTCAGAAACTGTGGCTGGGTCCTCAAATCCGGGCTTCAACAAACTTTCCAGGCAGGTCCAATCCACACTCAAGTTTGAACAGCACTGCAGAATACAATATGACCACCATAATATTCTAAGACAGGTAGAGACACAGTCAAACTTAACATCAGGTCCCTGAACCTGAAACTCAAGGTTTTCCCATGACTCCATATATCTTTCCTGTTCCTTTTCTTCTTCATCCAGTCAAATCCTACAGACATCAACCCCCATTCTCAGTGCAAATTTCAACAATGTACTTTGCTTTGGCACACTGTGCTTTTTTGCATTCATTCATTCATTCATGGAGGCAGACACGCAATTATTCAGCAAAACCTTTTTAAGTACCATTGTGGGACAGGCACTGCGGCAGACACTGAGCAGTTTACTTCATATTAAAATTGTTTGTTTAAACACAGCTGACTCCTGCATTAGATTAAGAGCTCCTAGAGGGCTGGGAGGATGGGAGGAGAAACCTTTTAAATTACTGAGTCTCTAGTTCTGAGCCAAGAGTCACAAAATGTTCAAATAGAATTAAATGGGGGAAAAAATGTGAGAAGAATTCTCACATCCTTGTTTTTAATTCAGAGTCCTCTGGGTCTAAGTTTACTGCCTCTCCTCTCCTCCTTCTCAAAGAGAAATCATGAAAGCAGCCTGTCAGTCTCCCAGGCAGGTTTGACAACTTGGTGTTCCTCAGCCCTGATGCCTCCGTTGTGGGTTCCTCCGTTTGTGGTCAAGAAGGTAGAGGGGTCATTCAGGTTTCACTGCCAAGAGCTATTCAGATTCTCTGTCACTCAAAACAGCCATCTTTACTTCTTGTTCACTGAAAAAGGGCTAGAATTGGGATGGTTAAGAGATACAGTTGAAGACGGCATTTTTATAGCTACAGAGACACACACACATACATTGGCTTTCGTCTTGCAATTTGCCAAGGGCCAATCGCAAACCTTTACTCAGGGAAAAGATTCATTCTGGGAAATGATGTTAACCCCTCTTAGAGACACAACTCATCTGCCAGGACTCAGGGCTGTCAATCGAGCTGGGAAAACATGGAACGGGAGTCTCCCACAACTGCAGTCGGAGCTAACACTATTTTTTTTTTTAATTTTACTGAAATATAGTTGACTTACAATGTTGTGTTACTTTCAGATATACAGCAGAATGACTCAGTTATACATATATTCCTTTTTACATTCTCTTCCATTATAGATTATTACAAGATACTGAGTATAGTTTCCTGGGCTCTACAGTAGGTTCTAGTCAGTTATCTAATACTTTATATATAGTACTGTTTTTTTAATAGACTGAGGTTGAGCATGAGAAGCAACTATACCGTGAAAATGGCCTCCAGCTTGCAACATTCTTTACATTTCCCCATTTTGCTCAGGGATCCTGCTTGCCCTTTGGATCTCAGCTTAAATGTCACCCCCTAAAACCAGGTCAGATCCCACTCTTTGCCCTCACGTATCTCCTTCCTCAAAGCCATCAGTCAGAACTAAATCATCGAGCAATTAGCTGCTAGCTGCCTCTCAACTAGAATACAAGCACCATTAGGACTTGTTCTGTTTGTTCATTGTTGCATTTCCTGCCTCTAACACAATGGTAGGTGCTCAACAAATATTTATTGAAAGGGTCGGTTGAATGAATCCCACTTCAGCCCCTCCCCCCACTATATATGTGACCTTGGGCATGTTATATGATTCCTTTCATTAAATCTCAGTTTCCTCATCTACAAAATGGAGATAAAAATAGTACCTGCCTCTCAGGGTTGCTGTCCAATCAAATGAAACATATTTAAGAGATAAGCATGGGACCTTGGCACCCAGTAGATTTTGGAGAAAAGTCACCCTCTACCCCTATTAGCTATGTTTGCTACCCAAGGGCCAAAAGCAAGGTTATATTGCACCTAGAACAGTATCTGGGACATAGAAGGTGCTCAATAAATCTACATGAAATAAATAGAATGCATTCTACATGCATTCTCCCAGTAAGTCCTAATAGTACATGCTATCGCATCAATATTCCTGTCTTCATCCCTAATTTACAGAAAAACAAGCAGGGGCTTACAGAGATGTAAACTGGCTCAAATCACTCAGTGATATGCCAAGTGGCAGATCCAGGTTTTGAACCCATTTGCTTGATAACACTAGACTGTTACCCAAATTCTTTGTCCTCTCTAAACCTCAGTTTGCTTCTCTGGAAAAAAAAGAAAGTGAAAACCCCAGCCTAGCTGGTCCTAGAGGTACCCTACAGAGCAGGCACTCCATGAGAACAGTGGGTGTAATATTTTCAAACCCATTTGCCTGAAGCACATGCGGTTGGGAGAACTGTTTACATTTTAAGTGCTCATTTTCACCGCACGACGTGTAGCTGGGCTCTGTGAGGACTCCTTCCATACTTTAAGACCAAACCAGCACCAATGGACTCAGAGAAGAGGGAGAAAGTGAAGACTGGTGGGCTCCTATCTTTGTTTTGAAATGCAGCCAGCTCCCAATTGAGACCAATACAATCAGTTTCTCAGCCTATTTCCCTGAGCATCTTAACCATCTCTAGTGCTTTAATTTCCTACCACTTTGTTTCTAAGTCCTCTGCTTTCTTTCCACAGATGTTGGGTCTGTTCTCTGCACCTGTCAGCAGGGCATGAAGCTCTCCTGATCCCCCGAGGCCCCTCCACTTCCCTTCCTCCTCCTCTATCTTTTGCATGCCTCAAACAGCAAGCTCAAAGCATAAATGTTTCCCATCCAGAATGCAGCTAAATCTCTTTAGCCTAGATTTTGAATCAACACACGTTTGGGAATGCGATCATGGCGACTGGCTTAATGGATCCTAGAGTTTGCATGTCTATTTCCATTTATGATTGATGTTCATGTACTGCTATCAGAATTAATAGCCATCAGTCAAGCAGAAAGTTATTATCAGGCGGCACTAAACAAACCTAAGTGGAATCGAGGTTTCTCAATAATGGATGTCTGAGTAGTTTAACTAATCACTAGATTCAGCCTAGCTGAGCTGGTTGTTCCTTTTTCCCCTCCTCTCTCTCGTACATAAGTAAACAAAAATCTGGAAAGTTACGAGTATGGTACAAGTAAATGATCTTTGGATAGAAATTTAACTTGTAAGAGTCAGCAAAATCCTCTCCATTTCCTTTGAATTATCTGTTTCTATTTCTTTTAACCTGTTTCTTTCAGCCTGTGTCATACAGAGTTTATGCCAGAATTTAGACTTAAGCTGATGATGAAAGGAAAACTGTTATGGAAAAGAAGGAAGCCACACACTTATCCTATTTGGCAATTTCTAAAATTATCAGTCTTTTTCTACTGTCCTAGAAAAACGCTTTTCTGACGTTATAATATGCCTCTTGGCCTCTATCCATTTTTACCATGTATATTTGCAGCAGACAAAAAGGTAAGGTTTCCCCTTAGATCAGAGAAAGCTATCATTTAGTAAATGCAATGATTGAAGTTTGAATATTATAAAATGCTCAACCCAGCATGCACTGGGGCAGGTATTTTCCGTGGATAATGATGGGTTTGCTCATAATTTTACAAATACATCAGCTCTTCTCCCAAGAGATTATGAACAGAAAGAAGCTAAAATGGCTTGTCCAAAGAGGCTGGGAAAACGAACAGAGAAATATTCTCAGGATTGTATATTAAAAGGAACACAATATAACAGCAGAAGAACTGGCCCATGATCAGAATTCAAGACATGTTTCTTAAAATATGAGGGGAAATATATGGATTTAGCACACTGCAATGATTCTGAATGTGAGTTTTGGCACCAGACAAACCTGGGTTGAGTCCAGGCTCTGTCTTTTACTATTTTTATTGAAGAGAATTATTTAACCTCTCTTGGCCTTAGTTTTCCCATTTGGGAAATAGGGATAACATTTGTACCTAACCCATAGGATCGTTATGAAGAATCAATGAGCTAATGAATGAAATATTTCATCAGGACCCAGTCCATAGTGAGCTTCGATATTATCACTAACATTAATTGTACAGGATGGTTCCAAAAGTAATTACTGTGGTTATCATTATCTTCACTGCAATTAATGTTATATGTTGGTCCCTGAATTGAGGATTTTTCCCCAGTTTTATTGAGATATAACACTGTATAAGAGTAAGATATACAACATGATTTGATATGTTTATATTATAACATATTTACCAAGATAAATTTGGTTAACACATCCTTCACCTCACATAATTATCACTTTGTTGCAGTGGTGGTGGCAAGAACATTGAAGATCTGCCCACACAGCAACTTTCAAGAATACAACACAGTATTGTGACATATAGTCACCATGGTGTACATTACAACTCAAAGCTTATTCGTCTTATAACTGTAACTTCATGCCTTTTGACCAACACCTAACATTTCCCTCAACCACCACTAATCTACTCTTTCTTTCTATGACTTCAGCTTTTTTTTAGATTCCACATATCAATGAACTCATTCAGCATTTGTCTTTGTCTGACTTATATCACTTGGCATAATGTCCTCAAGGACCATTTCTGTTGTCCCAAATATCAGGATTGTAGTCTACAAGGCTCCTCTGTCCATGGGATTCTCCAGGCAAGAAAACTGGAGTGGGTTGCCATGCCCTCCCTCCAGGGGATCTTCCCAACCTAGGGATCAAACCCAGGTCTCCTGCATTGGAGGGGATTCTTTACTGTCTGAGCCACCAGGGAAGCCCAAGAATACTGGAGTGGGTAGCCTATCCATTCTCCAGAGGATCTTCCTGACCCAGGAATCAAACCGGAGTCTTCTGCATTGCAGGCAGATTGTTTACCACCTGAGCTACCAGGGCGTGTGTGTGTGTGTGTGTGTGTGTGTGTGTGTGTATTTACCACATCTTCTTTATCTGTCATCTGTTGATGGACACATGTTTACACATCTTGGCTATTGTGAATGATGCTTCAATGAACATAGGAGTGCAAATAGCTCTTTGAGATAGTGATTTCATTTCCTTTAGAAATATACCCAGAAGTAGGATTGCTGAATCGTATAGTAGTTCTATTTTCAATTTTTTTGAGAAAACACCACACTGTTTTCCATAGTGGCTGCACCAACTTACATTTCCACCAACAATGTACAAGTGTTCCGTTTCCTCCATATCATCTAAAATATGAGTTTTTTCTTGTATTTCAGATGATGGCTGTTCTGACAGATATGAGGTGATATTTCATTGTAGTTTTGATTTGTATTTCCATGATGGTTAGTAATACTGAGTACATTTTCATGTAGATGTGGCCAGTTACATTAATATGTCTTTTTTTGGGGGGTGGGATGTCTATCCTGGTCCTTTGTCCATTTAAAAATCAGATTATTTGAGTTTTTTGCTATTGAGTTATACAAGTTCCTTGTATTTTCTAAATATTAACCCTTTATCAAGTATATGGTTTGCAAATATTTTGTCCCTGGAATGAGGATGCTAAAGACTTAAAGCTTAATCAAAATATTGCCAGAACAGCTGGTGTAGCGTGGGCACTAGAAAGAGTCTTTTGTCACTGAATACAGTAAGTCCCCTACATAGGAATGAGTTCCATTCTAAGAGCACATTTGTATGTCATATTTATTCGTAAGTCCAACAGAGTTAGCCTAGATACCCAACTAACACAGTTGGCTATGTATGACTGCTCTGTAGTAGGCTTATAATATTTTTCACATAAATAATAAATAAAAACAAACAAAAAATAAAGAAAGCTTTTAATCTTATAGTACAGTACCTTGGAAAGTATAGTAGTACAGTACAATAATGACTGCAGGGTGATCAAACCAGTCAATTGTAAAAGAAATCAACCCTGAATATTCATTGGAAAGACTGTTGCTGAAGCTGAAGCTCCAGTACTTTGGCCACCTGATGCAAAGAGCCGACTCACTGGAAAAGACCCTGATGCTGGCAAGATTGAAGGCAAAAGCAGGAGGGGGTGGCAGAAGATGAGATGGTTAGAGAACATCACTGCTTCAGTGGGTATGCATTTGAGCAAACGTCAGGAGATAGCGGAGGACGGAGGAGCCCAGCATGTTACAGTGCATGGGGTCACAGAGAATCATACACAGCTTAGAGACTGGACAACAGCAGTACTACAACAGCTGGCGTGTAGGGGCCGGCCTCAAGTGAGCAGGCAAGAGGAGTTACTGACTAGGGGAGGGAGAGGACGCAGGGGATGGTAGAACTGAAGGATCGTCAGCAATGCGAGACTGAGGGCAAGCTGCAGTTCCACTTATGCCTGATATTGATGGCACAGGTTCTGGTTTCTGCATGGATTCAGCTCTATCTACCCTCTTGAAAACATGATCCAGGGATTCCAGATAGTACTCTATCAGCTACATCACCATTGCCTTTACACTTGCTTCCAGACATCCTGGGCTTGAAATAAAGATACTGCACTCTGCACCCTATAGAGTACTGTACAGTAAAGTGCACAAAAGCACAACCACTTGTAGAGGATGCATGCACATGACAATGTACACCAGACATGTGAACCAACTTAATGTGATTGGACATGTGAACACGTGTTCCATCTTAGAAAGTTCTCAACTTGAAGGTTTGTGCATAGGAGGCTTGCTGTAGAAACCCTAATTCTATGAAAAAGATGTGAAATTGGAAAGGAATTTAAAAGCTGTTTGTTTCTACATATATATTTAATAACATTATTACAAAAATGATATTACAAAAATACTGCCTTTTCTCTGCCCAGAAAAGTATAGGGAATGTTAAATAGCATGCTCTACTTATGTACCCCAGAATCCCTTTTCATGTTTCTGTATACTTCTTCAGTTTTGGTACCCTGTGGCTCTAGGTTTCCCAGGTGGCACTAGTGGTAAAGAACCTGCCTGTCAATGCGGGATATGTCGGAGACAAGGTTTTGATTCCTGGGTCGGGAAGATCCCCTGGAGGAGGAAATGACAACCCACTCCAGTATTCTTGCCTGGAGAGTCCCATGGACAGAGGATCCTGGTGGGCTACAGTCCATAGGGTTGCAAAGAGTCAGACACGACTGAAGTGACTTAGCAGGCATGCATGTGGCTCTATCTCAAGGGGACCCTCCTACGAAGTGGCTTTATCCAGAGTCCCTAGGGTGGTCTTTGACCAGTGATTGCTGGCTGAGGGAATTTGAAAGCTCTCAGGTTAGAACAAGCCTGAAGTGTAATTTACACCCCAGAGTTTCTCTGGAGGATCAGGCTGGAATTATCCTCCGTGGGGTTTGGCCCAAATTGGCATCCTTACTTGGCTTTCTCCCCTTTTCTTTCTTCCCCCATTCCCTTACCAGTTTATCCTGAGGCATTTCCTTAATAAATCTACTGCACACAAATTCTCAGGATCTGCTTCTAGAGAGCTAGACCTAACAAAAGGACAATGAATAATGGCATCTATCCTTCCATTATATGTGTGTGAGTGTGTGTGTGTTTGGATACTTTATGAACTCCAAATCTGACAACTGTGAAATTGCATGGTACATAAAATTTGTTTTTTCATTTAAATTGTTATCATTACCATCTTTTCATGTCTACAAATATGATTCAACAAGATGTTTCTAACAGCCACCTGGCATCCCATTGTATGGTGGTGCCATAATTTAACCAGCTCCACTCAATTTTTTGTTGTTGGTTATCACTATGGTAACAATGCTGGGTTGAATAGCTTTGCAGGCAAATTTCTGTGTTAAGTCCATTTACTATTAATCTACTGAAAACACTGTTCCTGACTTATGGTAGCCCATTTCCAAGGATTATGGTTCTTATTTCCAAATGCTCCTCAAAACAATTGGGTTAATTCACAGCTCTGCCAGCACCATCCTTGGTCTTTACCCCTACTCCCTTCCTCCATTAAGAAGACTAAAAAATGGTAGGCACAGCCTCTGAGGAAGTCTACAGTTTGCATAATGCCAACAGAAATATGGTTCTTCAAACTAGTTTGATTGCCATCTCCTTTGCATTATCTGATCTTAGGCTAGTCCACATTTTAATTTTCATCTCGTGTGAGTTAAAGTGACTTTTGCTAGAGGTTTCAAATTTCCTGATTTCAAAACTTTCTACAAAGCTCTTGTTGTTGCTGTTGTTCAGTTGCTAAGTTGTGCCCAAGTCTTTGCAACTCCCTGGACTGTAGACCTCCAGGCTCATCTGTCCTACAAACAATAATCAAAATAGTGTGTTACAGGCATAAGAATAGACATAGTCCAATAGGATAGGAACAAAGAGCCCAGAAATAAACCCTCACTTATGTGTTCAAATGATTTTCAACAAGGATGCCAAGTCTATTTAATGGGAAAAGAGGGATCTTTTTCAACAAATGGCCCTGGGAAAACTGTATATCCACAGGCAAAAGAAAAAAGTATAGGCCTCTCTCTGATGGCTCAGTGGTTTAAAAAAAAAAAAAAAATCCACCTAACAATGTAGGAGATATGGTTTGATCCCTGGTCTGGGAAGATTCCGCATCTCATGGGGCAGCTAAGCCTCTGTGCCACAGCTAGTGAGCCTGTTCTCTAGTGCCAGGGATCCACGATTACTGAGCCCACATGCCTCAACTCTGAAGACCATGTTCCACAAGATGAAAAGCCACCGCAATGAGAAGCCAGCACAGAACGAAGACCCAGCAGAGCTAAAATTTAATAAATAAGCAAACGTTAAAAAAAGAAGACAGTGGGGCTCTTAATTGTATACCATATACAGAAATTAACTCAAAATGAATTAAAGACCTAGATTTAAAAGCTAAAACTTTAAAATGCTTATAAGAAAACAAAGCGTGAAATCTTTTTGACATTGTACTTGGTAATGATTTCTTACTTATGACACCTAAAGTACAGGCAATGAAAGGAAAAAATACATGAACTGGACTTCATCAAATTAAAAATGTTTGTGCATCAGAGGACACTATCAATGGAAAAGATAACCCATAGAATGAGAGAAATGTTTGTTAATCATATATCTGATTAGGGATTAATGTCAAGAATATACAAAAAACAAACAGCAACAACATAAACTCCTATAGCTCAAAAACAACAAAAAAGCAACCCAATTCAGAAATGGGCAAAAGTCTTAAGTAGACACTTTTCCTTTCGTTTTTAACTTTTTATTTTATTTTGGAGTATAGCCAATTAACCATGTTGTTATAGTTTCAGGTGGACAGCAAAGGGACTCAGCCATACATATACATGTCTCCATTCTCCCCCAAATCCCCCTCCCATCCAGGCTGCCACATAACATTGAGCAGAGTTTCCAACCTGAGTAGACATTATTCTAAAGAAGATACTCAAATGACCGCTAAGCACATGAAGAGATGCTCACCATCGTTAGTGACTAGGAAAACTCAAATGAAAATACAAGATACCACTTCACACCTATTAGCATGTCTATTATTTAAAAACTGAAAATAGCTAATGTTGGAGAGAATGTGGAGAAGTTGGAACCCTGGTGCTTGGTTTGTTCGTGTTAGTTGCTCAGTTGTGTCCGAATCTTTGCAACCCCATGGACTGTAGCCTGCCAGGCTCCTCTGTCCGTGAAATTCTCCAGGCAAGAATACTGGAGGGGATTGCCATTTCTTTCTCCAGGGGCTCTTCCCATGGAGAATCAAACCCAGGTCTCGTGCATTGCAGACGGATGCTTTACTGTCTGAGCTACCAGCTGGTAAGAATGTAAAAAGGTGCAGTCACTATGAAAAACAATTTAGTGGCTCCTCAAAAACTTAAACTAGAATTACCATATGATCTAGTAATTCTACTTCTACGTAAATATCCAAAAGAATTGAAAGCAGGGACTCAAATACTTTTACAATAATGTTCATAGCACCGATTATTCACAGTAGTCAAAAGGCTGAAACAATCCAAACACAAATCAATAGATGAATGGATGAACAAAATATAATCTATACATGCAATGGAATATTATTCAGCATAAAAAGGAATGGAATTCTGATACATGCTATACCAGGGGCAAATCTTGGAAATAGTTGCTAGATGAAAGGGACGAGATGCAAAAGGACAAATATTATATGACTCCATGGACAAGATTTACCTAAAACAGGAAAATTCATAGACATAGAAAGCAGAATGGAGGTTTCCAGGGTCTGGGTTCCCCTCTGGGAATGGAGAGTTAGTATTTAATGAATAGGAACTTCTGTTTGGGATGATGACAAAGATCTGGAAGTGGATGATGGTGATGGTTGCACATCATTATGGATGTACTAGACACACACTTAAGAACAGTTAAAATGGTAAATTTTATGTCATGTGTATTTTACCACATTTTAAAAATTGCAAAATAAATTACTTTTCCTGCTGACTGGAAAGAAAAGATAAACTTCCTCTCCTGTACTCAAGATGACATTCAAAGTTGACAATAGTTAAGAAGGCTTTCTTTAAAAGGCAATATAGCGGAACAGTTAAGAGTGTTGGAATTTGCATTTTGATAGTCTGAGTTCAAATTCCGACTCTGCCCTTCCATGCAATGTGACTCTGGACATCTAGCTAAGCTCCAAGCAACTCGCCTGAAATCGCCTGTAAAACGGAGAGAATATTGGTCCCCACCTCATGATGCTTTACGGGTGTGAAATAAGATAAGGCTTTGACATACTTAACTCAGTGTCTGACACATAGCTTTAAAAAGCACAAGTAAAATATAATTTTGGTTATTGCTGTCATTTGGTGTTACTGTCAACATTACATTACATTAAAGTACTTAGGACACTTTGATTACTTCTATTGATTACTTTTCATATCATTAAGGAATAGGCTGCAGGAAATTAATCAGGTACATTTTCAACTCTGAAAAACCCTGATCCTTGTTCTCTTAAAACAATATTTTCTAATTATGCAAATTATAGTGTTCCTGTAACTTTCTGATCTCTGTCCAATAGACTTGTGTGCTATCAATTTGGTCCTCTTTGCTCTCATTGTGAAACTGAAAGTCACTCAGTCAAGTAGGACTCTTTGAAACCCCATGGACTATAACCTGCCAGGCTCCTCCATCCATGGAATTCTCTGGACAAGAATACTGGAGTAGGTAGCCCTTCCCTTCTCCAGGGGATCTTCCTAACCCAGGTTTCGAACCCATGTCTCCCACACTGCAGGTGAATGCTTTACCATCTAAGCCACCAGAGAAGCCCAAGAATATTGGAGTGGGTAGCCTATCCCTTCTCCAGTGGATCTTCCCAAACCAGGAATCAAACTGGGGTGTCCTGCATGCAAGCAGATTCTTTAACAGCTGAACTGCCAGGGAAGCCCATTATCAACTAGATAAATTTAGAGAGGACAGTCCTCCAAAGGAGAGGATTCTGCAGTGGTTAGTTCCTGGTATGACAAATCCACCTTAAAAGGCAGAAAAGCTGAACTGCCAAGTGTCCAGCCCTCCACATTCACATGGCTGTTAAAACCCACGCTGGTTGAGAAGTGTCCTTCTTCATGAGATCCACTCCAGTAACTGTGCATGTATGACATTCATATAATGTCAGCCCCTGGCTGAGGAATGTTGTATTTCTGGTGTGTAACTCCCATCTCTGCCCTTTCCTTCAGCTAAGGGTGCATGCATGTGGGCTCAATCGCTTCAGTCATGTCCAACTCTTTGCAACCTATGGACTGCCCGCCAGAAACCTCTGTCCATGGGATCCTCCAGGCAAGAATACTGGAGTGGGTTGCCATGTCTTCCTCCAGGGGATCTTCCTGACCCAGAAATCGAACCCGTATCTGCTGTGTCTCCTGCATTGTAGGCACTTGTTTTACCCACTGAGGCACCTGGGAAGCCCCAGCTAAGGATATAGCAGGCTTACTTGGAAGGACTCAGAAGACAGACTCAACATTTTCCTTCTGATGAATTAGTTTCTACTTGGTCATACTGAGAGGATTGACTTACTCATGGTTTCTGCATCTGAGTTCAGTTTGGGAGACCAAAGATCTTCATTCCAATCTGACTTGGCCATTAACACCTGTGTAACTCTGGGTGAAACATGTTCCACTGGAGAAGGGAATGGCCAACCACTTCAGTAATCTTCCTTTGAGAGCTCCATGAACAGTATGAAAAGGCAAAAAGATGAACTCCCCAGGTCAGTAGGTGCCCAATATGCTACTGGAGAAGAGTAGAGAAAGAATGAAGAGATGAAGCCAAAGCAAAAACAGTGCCCAGTTGTGGATGTGATTGATGATGGAAGTAAAGTCCGATGCTGTAAAGAACAATAGTGTATAGGAATCTGGAATGTTAGGTTTGTGAATCAAAGTAAATTGGAAGTGGTCAAACAGAAGATGGCAAGAGTGAACATCGACATTTCAGGAATCAGTGAACTAAAACAGAGTGGAATGGGAGAATTTACTTCAGATGACCATTATATCTACTATTGTGGGCAAGAATCCCTTAGAAGAAAGGGAGTAGCACTCATAGTTAACAAAAGAGTCCTAAGTGCAGTTCTTGGGTGCAATCTCAAAAATGACAGAATGATCTCTGTTTGTTTCCATGCCAAACCATTCAATATGACAGTAATATCTATACGCCAACCACCAATGCCAAAGAAGCTAAAGTTGAACAGTTCTATGAAGACCTACAAGATATTCTAGAACTAACACCAAAAGAGATGCCCTTTTCATCATAGGGGACTGGAATGCAAAAGTAGGAAGTCAAGAGATACCTGGAGTAACAGGCAAGTTTGGCCTTGAAGTACAAAATGAATCAAGACAAAGGCTAACAGAGTTTTGTCAAGAGAATGCACTGGTCATAGAAATCACCCTTTTCCAACAACACATGAGAGGACTCTACACATGGACATTGTCAGATGGTCAATACTGAAATCAGATTGATTATATTCTTTGCAGTCAAAGATAGAGAAGCTCTATACAGTCAGCAAAAACAAGACTGGTATCTGACTGTTGCTCAGGTCATGACCTCCTTATTGCAAAATTCAGACTTAAATTGAAGAAAGTAGGGAAAACCACTAGACCATTCAAATATGACCTAAATCAAGTCCCTTATGATTATACAGTGGAAGTGACAAATAGATTCATGGATTAGATTTGATAGGCAGTGTCTGAAGAACTATGGACAGAAGTTCGTGACATTGTACAGGAGGCTGTGATCAAAACCATCCCCATGAAAAAGGAATGCAAAAAGGTAAAGTGGTTGCCTGAGGAGACCTTACAAATAGCTGAGAAAAGAAGAGAGGCAAAAGGCAAAGCAGAAAAGGAAAGCTACACCCGTCTGAATGCAGAGTTCCAAAAAATAGCAAGAAGAGATAAGAAAGCCTTCCTAAGTGATCAATGTAAAGAAATAGAGGAAAAAAAGAAAATGGGAAAGACTAGATGCCAGGGTCCAGCCCCAGTGGATCCAGGGTGATTCAAAGGAGAGACAGCGTAGGTGAGGAAAAAACTTATTTATATAGAAATATAAAAGAGATTAAGAAGAAATAGTATAGTAGGAAAATTAAGTGGAGAAAAGAGGCTGAATAACTTGGTTTACGTGGAAAGCCAATAAAGTTCCAGACAAGGAGCTTGCACCATCTACGTTAGGCCACCAGCATCATATCGGAGAGTGCCCCGCCTTGGGCTCTCTCTCTTACGGATCTTAAAAGCCAGGACAAGTAAGTAGATATGGTGAGCCTCCACGCCCCAGATGGGAATTCAGCCTGAAATTAGAGTAAAGAAGAGACACGGGGGAAACCAGTCCTTCCAATGACTGGCTCCCCTCCTCTATTGTTCAGAAGGCCTTTTATACTTTTGATAAAACATAGAGATCAATGGGTAACACAAAGTTATGCAGCATTAGCAGCACAGACTCTTATCAAAACCAGGCTTATCTTCTGCATACCTAATTGTGTACACAAGTCTTAGGTGATTTACATCATCTTCTGGCCAAAAAGGGCCAATTAACATTTTACAGCCTTTTTTCTGATAAGGGTTTGTTAACTAGAAGACTTATTTGTGTTGATCTTCCCAAAGTCTGGTGCCACCCTCAGAAAGCACTAAATAAAGTTACATTCTTACATAGCAAAGATACAGCAATTTATAACAAGTAAAAGGAGTACAGTGATTTATAACAAAAGAAAAGTAATTAACTCAAAAGTCTAGTGTTGCTAACATCAAAACTACTATATATCTTTTTCCATATCCCATTTACATTGATTAACATCCTCCCAGGTTCCTAAAAGATAAAGAATATGGAGGCCTGGCAGCAATCATTGAGTCAACAGTGAAAACCCATCACCAATATGATTTTTAGCTCTTTAGAAAAGGCTTTGTAACTTTAAGATGCTTTAAGCTCTGTGCCTCTCACGGTTGGGGGGCTGTAAGCAATTCAATAGCTGTAAGAGGTCCGGGGAACCTGTTAGGCAAGCTAGAGGGCTATCAGAGGGGTTTAACTGAAACATCCCTTTCAAATGCAGAAGACTAAAGCCCTGATTTGACTTTTTCCAGAGAATATCAGAAGAACAGAGTACAAAAGCTGACAGATTTTTAGTTTGGGGGTACATACCTGGGAAATACCAGGGGGAACCCCTGAAGCCTAATCACGTCCTTGCGTTTTGTCAGGCTTCCTTCCTCATGACCTTGTCATGGGCGGGATTCCTCACTCTGGCTCCCGGCAATTAGAGATCTCTTCAAGAAAATTAGAGAAACCAAGGGAATATTTCATGCACAGATGGGTACAATAAAGGACAGAAATGGTATGGACCTGACAGAAACAGAATATATTAAGAAGAGGTGGTAACAATACACAGAAGAACTGTACAGAAAAGATCTTCATGACCCAGATAACCATGATGGTGTGATCACTCACCTAGAGCCAGATATCCTGGAATGCTAAGTCAAGTGGGCCTTAGGAAGCATCACTATGAACAAAGCTAATGGAGGTGGTGGAATTCCAGCTGTGCTATTTCAAATCATAAAAGATGATGCTGTGAAAGTGCTGCACTCAATATGCCAGCAAATTTGGAAAACTCAGCAGTGACCATAGAACTGGAAAAGGTCAGTTTTCATTCCAATCCTCAAGAAAGGCAATGCCAAAGAATGTTCAAAGTACTGCACAATTGCACTCATCTCACACTGTCAAAGTAATGTTCGAAATCCTCCCCAAGTGAGGCTTCAACAATTCGTGAACCAATAACCTCCAGTTGTTCAAGGTGGATTTAGAAATGGCAAAGGAACCAGAGATGAAATTGCCAATATGCTTTGGATCACAGAAAAAGCAAGAGAATTCCAAAAAAAAATCTGCTTCTACTTTATTGACTATGCCAAAGCCTTTGACTTAATCACAACAAACTGTGAAAAATTCTTAAAGAAATGGAAATATCAGACCACCTTACCTGCCTCCTGAGAAACCTGTATGCAGGTCAAAAAGCAGCAGTTAGAACCAGATATGGAACAATGGACTGTTTCCAAGTTGGGAAAGGAGTATGAAAAGGCTGTATATTGTCACCCTGCTTCTTTAACTTATATATAAGGTACATCATGCAAAATGCCAAGCTGAATGAAGCACAAATTGGAATCAAGATTGCTAGGAGAGATATCAATAACCTCAGATATGCAGATGACACCTCGTTTATGGCAGAAAGCAAAGAGGAACTAAAGAGAATTTTGATAAAAGTGAAAGAGGAGAGTGAAAAAGCTGGCTTAAAATTCAACATTCAAAAAACTAAGATCATGGCATCTGGTCCTATCACTTCATGGCAAATAGGTGGGTAAACAATGAAAGACTTTATTTTCTTGGGCTCCAAAATCAGTGCAGATGGTGACTGCAGCCTTGAAATTAAAAGATGCTTGATCCTTGAAAGAAAAGCTATGACAAAGCTAGATAGCATATTTAAAAGCAGAGACATTACTTTGCTGACAAAGGTCCATCTAGTCAAAACTATGGTTTTTCCAGTAGGCATGTATGGATGGAGATTTGGACCATAAAGAAAGCTGAACGCTGAAGAACTAATGCCTTTGAACTATGGTGTTGGAGAAGACTCTCGAGAGTCCCTTGGACTGCAAGGAGATCAAAACAGTCAATCCTAAAGGAAATCAATCCTGAATATTCATTGGAAGGACTGATGTTGAAGCTGAAGCTCCAATACTTTGGCCACCTGATGCAAAGAACTGATTCATTAGAAAAGACCCTGATGTTGGGAAAGATTGAAGGCAGGAGGAGAAGGGGATGACAGAGGATGAAATGGTTGGATGGCATCATGAGTTTGAGCAAGCTCTGGGAGTTGGTGATGGACAGGGAAGCCAGGCATGTTGCAGTCCATGGTGTCACAAAGATTCAGAGACGACTGAGCCACTGAACTGAACTCCAGGTAAGTAACTTAAATATAAATCCATAGTTGCCTCAGGGGTCCAAGTTCTGTTCTTGGGTGAGATGAAAATCAGATATACATATGCATTTAGAAAAGCATAAAGTGTATATACACAAATGTAAGTACTATGATTGTTCTTCCTTGGGGAAAAAATATTGATGTAGTTAAAGACCCATGAGAACACTAGAGTTGTAAGGCTCCTCAGAGATTTAAACCTTTCAGTTTACAGACGGTGAAATGAAGGCTCAGAGAGACTAGTGGAGTTTTCCAAATAAAGGACAAAGCTAGGCTCAGATGCCCACTTCTGTGACTTTAAGTCAGGGTTCCATGAGCCCCGACGTGATGTGTCCCCCTCCTCTCTGCCGGGGCGTCCTGGGTGGCTCAGACAGTCAAAGAACCTGCCTGCAATGTTGGAGACCCAGGTTTGATCCCTGAGTCAGAAAGATCCCCTGGAGAAGGAAATGGCAACCCACTCCAGGATTCATGCCTAGAAAATCCTATAGACAGAGAAGCCTGGCAAGCTCCAGTCCATGGGGTCCCAAAAAGGCAGACACAACCGACTGAACCTAGCACTAGCCTCTCTGTCACCAAATTCAGATTTGTCTGCTCATCGCTCAAAAGACAAAAATTCGAGAGGCAAGTGTCAGTAGAAAGGAATGTTGCTTTAACCAGAAAAGCCAGCAATCTGGGGAGAAGGTGGACTGGTGTCCTGAGACCAACGACAAAGACTCTGCTCAGTTATGACAATTTTTAAATGGAAAAGGGTGGGAAGGAAGAATCTCAGTGGATCATGGAGGCAGGAGATTGGGTTCTATAGCCTTCTCAACTGCATGAAGACTGACTGACACTCTCTTCAGATGTTATCTTGCTCATATGATCTGCCTTCAGGATTGCTAAGTGGGCTAAGGTAGAGAGCTAGTCATTCTTTGACTACTTAATTCTTCACTTTTCCTTCTTTTAAGCTAGGGAAGGAATCAACAGGTTAGGCAAGGCATGGCATGTATTCAGAAGCACGTAAGCCAGGAGCTTAAATTGCCTAGTGATCTCATTCCAATGAGATTACTCCTTTCAAGGTTAGAGGGAAATAGACATGGGCAAACAGGAAAGGGGCAAAAGAGCTTCTTTTAGCTCCATGACTTTTCTGAACTCACCCTTTTCTGTTGTATTCTAGGCAGCACACCCTGTTTGCTGTTATACTAACATGTTTAGGGTGCTGCACTGACTGTTCCACCTGCTATTAAAACATGAGCCTTCAGACAGCAAAAAAGGTCCCTCAGGAGTAAAAGATGCGATAGCCCAAAGAAATACTTTGGAAAGTATGAAAGGGTTAGTAGATTAGATTGACAAATATTTCCAGAACAGAGTAAAAAGACAAAGAAATGTAAAACAGGAGAGAAGAAAGAAACTTTTTAAAATTAATCTCTTTTTTTATTAGGTGAGGAAACCAATGTACACAGCATTGAGATATTTATTAAAAGGTTCACACCTTGAGACCATATCAAAGGTAGGATTGGACCTCAGGCAGTTTGTCATAATCCATGTTTTTTGGTGTTTCTCTGACACACCGTCATTTCCTTGGAAGACCTCATAATGATGAGGCATTATTACCAATTACATTCTTTTTTAAAGTAATTCATTTATTATAATTGGAGGCTAATTACTTTACAATATTGTGGTGGGTTTTGCTATACGTTGACATGGATCAGCCATGGGTGTATATGTGTCCCCCCCATCCCAAACCTCCCTCCCACCTCCCTCCCCATACCATCCCTCTGGATTGTCCCAGTTCACCGTCCTTGAGTGCCCTGTTTCATGCATCTAACTTGGACTAGTCATCTATTTCACATATGGTAATATACATGTTTCAATTCTATTCTCTCAAATCATCCCACCCTTGCCTTCTCCCACAGAGTCCAAAAGTCTGTTCTTTATATCTGTATCCCCTTTGCTGTCTCGCACATAGGATCATCGTTACCGTCTTTCTAAATTCCATATATTTGCATTAATATATTGTATTGGTGTTTTTCTTTCTGATTTACTTCATTCTGTATAATAGGCTCCAGTTTCATCCACCTCATTAGAACTGACTCAAATGCGTTCTTTTTAATAGCTGAGTAATATATCATTGTGTATAGGTACCACAGCTTTCTTATCCATTTATCTGTAGATGGACATCTAGGTTACTTCCATGTCCTAGCTATTGTAAACAGTGCTGCGATGAACATTGGAGTATATGTGTCTCTTTCAATTCTAGTTTCCTTAGTGCGTATGCCCAGTATGGGGATTGCTGGGTCATATGGCAGTTCTATTTCCAGTTTTTTAAGGAATCTCCACACTGTTCTCCATTAGTGGCTGTACTAGTTTTTGAAAAGAGAATCTACATGTAACTAACATGAGTTTTAGAAAGGAAGGGGAAAAAAAGAGAAAAAAAAAATGGAGAAGAAGAAATAACTCATTAAATAATTCAAGAAAATTCTCCAGAACTAAAGAGTTTGTGTTTCCATCTCAAAAGGCCCTGAACAATGGCCAGGAAACATTGTCATTGAATCTGAAAAGGCTGACTCAATGAAGTTTCACAAGATTGCCAGGAAAAAGTGTGGGTTCTATACAAAGAGTGAGGATAAAGTGGCTTTTTCAGTAGCAACTCTAAAATCTAGAAGATGGTAATGATTTCAAAAGTCCGACGGAAGTGATTTCCAAGCTCAGATTCTATAGTCTACATTTATGTGTAACATCTCCAAAATAATAACAACAATAATTCCTTTTTCAGAAACCTTGTGAAAAAAGTGCTCAACTAAACTGAAAGAATAATTAAGGAATGTTGAATACATGGGCTATGAGCAATAGAACAGCCACTTCAGAGGACAAAGGGGATGACCAGGGGGATGGCCGTGGGCAGTAGGGGTTGGGGGGGTGGGGGAGAGAGTAAGAGCTAGCGACCCCACCGTCAGGACCAGAGGTGCAGGCTGGAAGACTTTGAACTCCTGGAAGGTAAAACTGATAGCATATCTGATGAGAATAGATTACCAGCCAAAAATTGGAGGTTGAATTAGTGACAAGAATGTGGAAAGTTGAGCAAGCTTTTTTTTTTTTAATGGAATAAAGTGAACTCTTTATAAAAATGTAAGTAATTATGTTAGGCAAACTGGTAAAAAAGGAAAACCCTTGGCATCAAAAGAAACAACAAAAAGAGCAAGAACAAACACACACAGAAAAGTTGCTCTTTTGAAGAAATAAAAGCAAATCCATAAGGGAATAAAGGGGAAAAAAACACTTGTATAGAACCAAGCAAGTAACCAATGAACAGATTCTGGTCCTCCGATATTGAAATTCTCTCAGAAGCATGATTCTGTCAGTCCAATTATATTGTAGAGAGCAAAATATGATATACAATATCATGAAAAATTATACTATAAAACTGCCTATTTTGGAAATTTCAGGCTAAATTCACAGCCTTGAAATTAATTGACATTTATTAAAATAGCAAAGGGTCAATTGATAGTCATCTTTTAGAAGCTTCATAAAACATGAAAGCATATATCTAACTTTAGATAATAGTTAGCTGTTTTGGTTGTTTTTAAACATTTTATATTGGAGTATAGCTGATCGGCAATGTTGTATTAGTTTCACATGGACAGTAAAGGGACTCAGCTGTGTATATACATGTACCCATTCTCCCCCAAACTCCCTCCAATCCAGGGTGCCACATAACATTGAGCAGAGTTCCATGTCCTATAGAGTAGGCCCTTGGTGGTTACCCACTTTTAATATAGCAGTGTGTACATGTCAATCCCAAACTCCCTAACTCTCCCTCCCCCCATCTGCCTCCCTGCTCAATAACCAACATTATCCTCAATGGTGAAAAATTGAAAGCACTTCCTCTAAAATCAGGAACAAGACAGGGTGCCCACTCTCACCACTACTATTTAATATAGTTTTGGAAGTCCTAGCCACAGCAATCAGAAAGGAAAAAGAAATAAAAGGAATCCAGACTGTGCAAGCTTTAAAAAAAAACAAGTATTAACTTCAAGAAAAACAAGAACTTATGTAGTAAAGGAAAAAGTCATAGAATACATATTATATAGTTCAACTGTGGAAGCTAATTGACATGGTCATGATGTTGAAAAAAAACATATTGAACTATCAAAAATCATTGAGAAATTCAGAGACAGGACGTGTGTATAGTGTGTGTGGTGGTGAAAGCAGGGAGGGGTCACCAGAGAGCTAAATTCTCATTTTGTTTGAAGGAAATAACCTTCAAACCGTTATGCCCAAATATTACAAATCAGTATGTAACAATATAAGCAGATTATTTAGGTATCTGGAGGTCCCAAAACAATCAACAGGAAGAGTCAACAGAGGTTGCCTCTGAAGGGAAGGAAATGGGAAGACGTGAATGAAGAGAAGCAAGTTTCTGCCTTTTTTTTTTTAACTAGCAGCAGAATACCTTTGTTTTTGTTTTGTTTACTGAAATACAGTAAATTTACAATGTTGTGTTAGCTGTGGGTGTACAGCAAAGTGATTCAGTTATATGTGTGTGTGTGTCTGTGTGTGTCTGTGTGTCTGTGTATATAGGTATATATGTGGGCTTCCTGGTGGCTCAGCGGTACAGAATCCACCTGCCGTGCAAGAGACTTGAGTGCAACCCCTGTGTTGGGAAGGTTCCTGCAAGAATGAAATGGCAACCCACCTCCAGTATTCTTGCCTAAGAAATGCCATGGACAGAGGAGCCTGGGGGGCTACAGTCCATGGGGCCACAAAAGAGTCAGATATGATTTAGTGACTAAATAACAACAACAGCTTCCCAGGTGTGCATGTTTATGTGCTAAGTCACTTCAGTCATGTCCGACTTTGTGACCCTATGGACCACCGCCTGCCAGGCTCCTCTGTCCGTGGGATTCTCCAGATTAGAATACTGGACGGTGTTACCATGCCCTGCTCCAGGGGATCTTCCAGACCCAAGGATTGAACCTACATCTTCTGTGTCTCCTGCATTGCAGGCAGATTCTTTAGTGCTGAGCCCCCAGGGAAGCTTCCCAGGTGACTCAATAGTAAAGAATCAGCCTGCCAATGCAGGAGATGTGGTTCGATCCTTGGGTGGAGAATATCCCTTGGAGTAAGAAATAGCAACCCACTTCAATATTTTTCCTAAGAAACCCCATGGACAGGGGAGCCTGGAGTCAGACACGAATGAGCATGATATATTCTTTTTCAGATTCTTTTCCCTTATAGATTATTACAAGACACTGAATATATTTCCCTGTTCTATACAGTAGGCCCTTGTTGTTTACCTATTTTTCATATAGTAGTATATGTATAATAATCCAGAACTTCTGATTTCTCTCCAACCCCCACCCCGGCTATCCCCTCTGGTAACCATAAATTTGTTTTTTATGTCTGTGAGTCAGTTTCTGTTTTGTAAATAAGCTCATTTGTATCATTTTTTTTAGATTCCACATATCAGTGATGTCATAAGATGTGTCTTTCTCTGTCTTACTTCACTAAATATGACAATCTCTAGGTCCATCCACATTGTTGCAAGTGTCACGATTTCATTCTCTTTTGTGGCTGAATAATATTCCATTGTATATATGTGCCACATTTTCTTTATCCATTCATCTGTCAGTGAACACTTAGATTGTTTTAAAAATTATCTTTATTTGAGATAAACACTGAAAAATAAAATGTTCTGTGCATTACGATTCATTGGAAAAGGTGCTCTTTTGGAAGACCCATGAACCTCAGGATATTTGGAAAAAAGATAGAGAGCCTTTTACCCAGATCGGAAACTCTATTTTTAGTTTTTCAAGGAACCTCCATATTGTTCTCCATAGTGGCTGCACCAATTTACATTCCCACCAACAATGTAGGAGAGTTCCTTTTTTGCCACACCCTCTTCAGCATTTATTATTTGTAGACTGTTTAGTAATAACCATTCTGACTAGTGTAAGCTGCTAGTTTTGGATCATAAAGAAGGCTGAACATCAAAGAATTGATGCTTTTGAGTTGTGTTGCTGGAAAAGATGCTTGAGAGTCCCTTGAACAGCAAGGAGGCAAACCAATCAAGCCTAAAGGAACTCAACACTGACTATTCATTGGAAGCACTGGTGCTGAAGCTAAAGCTCCAGTACTTTGGCCACCTGGAAAAGACCCTGATGTTGGGAAAGACTGAGGGCAAGAGGGGAAGTGGTTGACAGAGGATAAGATAGTTGGATGGCATCATTGATTCAAGGGACATGAGTTTGCACAAACTCAGGGAGGCAGTGAAGGACAGAGAAGCCTGGCGTGCTGCAGTCCATGGGGTCACAAAGAGTCGGACATGATTTAGTGACTGAACAACATCAATGTTTCTGTTAGTGGAAGGAGAGTCTGGAGACCCTTCCTTCTATGGGCCTCAGTTCTTGGTAAGGATGCAAAGAAGAATCTAAAGTCTTACCCATTGCAAGAAAGTTTATGAGCAATAAGGAAGGGAAGAACATGTTGCCAAGAGTTGGACATGACTCAACAACTGAGCACACACAAAGAAGAAAAGAGAGACTATCTCGAGAGAGAGGTGGGCCATGCCAACGGAGGCTAATGGCCCTGGAGGACTGGGGTACAGAGTTTTTAAGGCAGGATCATTTGCATAATCCAGGGGTGGGATCATTAATTAAAAGCCTTGATTGACAGCTACAGGTTATATAACAGTATGCTCTACTGGGCATGTCCTTCCCATAATTCAGTCTGTTATAATAAAATGTGTGCATTCGTGGAATATTTATGAGTAGTTAACGCGTTCAATGGCCCCCAAAGGTTAGTTTGAGGTGTGTGCATGTGCTAGAGTAGGGAAAGTCCCACCCATCTGGACTGGTGGTGGATTTTTCCAGTCCCCTGACTATTTCTGGAGTCCTGGTGGGGTGTATTAGGGGCAGGGCTGGTAAATTGCTTGGTGGGATTAGGCTGCTGTTGGAACTTTAGCTGAACAGGTCACCACTTAATGCTCTCAGCTAACTTCCTGACTATCAATTCCTTAAATGAAAACACGTAAAACTTTCATCACATATATGATGATACATACATATACAAGTTAATATGTGTGTATGTGAATAGCCATGTGCATGGGTATATGTATATATAAAAATCAATCAACAGGCATACATAGTACAGGGAGTTTTAAATTTCCCTGAGCCATGGGAGAAACTGAGTTTGTTGGATAATGAGACGTTGTTGATAGCAAAGCTTGACACTTGAAAGGATAGCCCTGGGAATAATACACTAAGTGGGAGTCTCTTAGTTTGGGAGTTATTGCCAAGAAAACCTTGGTATGCAAAAGCCTGCAAAGCACATGTAAGAGGCTGACAGTGTGGTATTGATACACCAAAAGCTCTGGAGGAAGCTTTGGGGTGGAGGTAGTTAGGACACCCTCTTCTAGGGATCCCTAGTTGTTGAAGACAAATAGCAGACTCTGGAGCACAAGGGCACAAGGTAAAATTGAGTGCAAATAGCTACATTTTTCATCTTATATTTTTGTTTTCCTTAGTAAGATGGTAACTATGGGGAGTTGTGAACTTTCTTAACCAAGTTATATAGGAATAAAAATCTGGGGGAAAAAAGCCATTACAAAATAGTAATGGCAGCCTTGTAAGGTAGCATTGCAGCACGTAATTCATTTTCCTCCTTATTTCCTACATATGTCTTCAAACTTAGGAATACTTTTTTAAAAACAAAATTCTAGTATATTCGCTTTCCTTTGCTTTTTTTTTTTTTTCTTGCTGAAACTAGCATTTACTTACATTATTTGTGATAACTCTGAGTTCTATTTTCTGCTTGCATAATCCACCCGAGTAAAACTTGGTTGCTAGGGAGACCTATCTTTAAATTAATCAGCAAACATCTTATGGAAGGTTGCTTTAAAAACAAAAACTTACAAAGTGGCTCTAAGGTCTCAATTTAAGAGAAAAATTTCCAAGGAGTCACACAGAGAAACACTCGTTTTCCAACATGAGGATGGAAGTTAGGGGAGAACATTCTGAAAAATCCCTGGATTCTGCTGGAGCTTTCCTCTCTGCCCGTCTCCATCTTGCATGAGCCACTGGAGTCTTGTAACAGCTCTGAACTTCATTCTCACTCCATATTCGGCACCACAGCAATAAAATTAATGGGTTGAGCATTTTCTACCTAATAAGTGCTGTAGATATAAATGTCTCAGCCATTTGTCTTTTCAGTGGTGGTTAAAAAAAAAAAAAACAAAACAAAACTCTTCTACTGTAGACTTGCTTTTCTCCCATTTTGGTTAACATTATCATTTAAATTGCATCTCACACGTTACTAGATTAAGGAAGAGGGGCTGTTTGAATGGGTTACACTTTGCTTTTTTTCATCCACAAAACTGTTTAGAGTCTCAAATCAATTCCAACTGACTTTCTAAAATATGTTAGGGGAAAAATACATTGTGATAAAGAGCAATTGCAGTGCAAATACCAGGAAGGAAAAAAGACATTCAGTTCATTTCAGCAGGAAACTGTTCTAGATGTGGAATATGCCCAGCCCTTGTTTTCTTTTATTTTTCTTCCACTGGGAAGAATTTTAAGCATTTGACTGTTTACTAACATTTCCAAAATGAACAAGGGAAAAAGCTTATCTCAAAGGCTGTTATCTTAGAATAAAACACCTGTTAGACTAGCCTGTGCATTTTGCTCTTCCCCTAATACTCTGCCCTCCACCTGGGAAGCTCCACATAAGCACACATGGGTGCATATATATATGCACATATATGAAATTTAAATTTCCAAATAGAGGCTTATCCATATTTGATATGATACATTCGCATAGTTTTTGTTCTATTTTGGTTTGTTTCATGTTTTTAAACAATCAGAGTCGGACACAACTGAAGTGACTTAGCAGCAGCAGGTTGATTCTTTCACTAATGGGTCACAGCCTGAAGTCTGAGAAACAGTGCTCTGGAAGAAGTGTTGGCAAACTATGGCCAGAAGTTCAAACTGGGCCTGTTTTTTGTAAAGAAAGCTTTATTGGAACACAGCTGTGTTCGTTTATTTACATATATTCTGTGACTGCTTTCTTGATATATTAATACGATGGGAAATTTGAGTAGTCATCACAGAGATCTTCATCTGCAAAGCTAAAATAGTTACCCTCTGGCCCTTGGTAAAGCGTCTGCCCATAATGCGGGAGACCTGGGTTCGATCCCTGGGTTGGGAAGATCCCCTGGAGAAGGAAATGGCAACCCACTCCAGTATTCTTGCCTGGAAAATCCCATGGACAGAGGACTCTGGTAGGCTACAGTCCAAGGGGTTGCAATGAGTCAAACACGACCAAGAGACTTCACTTCACTGGCCCTTTAAGAAAAGAGTTGCCAGTCGCTGCTTCAGAAGGTAAAATGCAATCCATCCAATGTGGTGGGTTGAGTACAGTGCCGGTATATCTGAAGAATTCGATAAATATCTCTTCCATTATTATCGTAATTTTGTTGCTACTGCTATCTAATATTAACTACAACCAAAGCTAACAAGCCATGGAAAGAGGTTTTTTAATAAAATAAACATGATAAACAAGTTTAACTTTAAAAACAGAGAAGGGATTTAAACAACAAACAAGGAAGAAAGACTGTAAACTAAGCACCAACTTTCATGCTGAGAGTCATTCAGTCTTTTTTGTCTCAAGCTCCAGGCACATATATATATCAGTGCAGTCACTTTTCTGCACTGGCATTAGAAGCCTCCTTACTGCCAGGCAAACCAGCAGACAGAGAGAGGTTAGACAACATTTAAGCTTTTAAACCCCTCAGATCCCTCTACGAAGGTGCCCTGCTCTTCTTCCTGTAGTCATTAGAGAATAAATCTCTGATAAGCAAAGTAAATTAGATGCAGTGACATTCTGCTAATTGAGTCATCTCCTCTGCTTGGCTAGGCTGGGCTGTTAATTACCAGCTAATCTTATCAATATGGCGGCTGACTGGCAGATAGTGGCTCGTGGAGAGAAGGGTAAGGACCCCAGTTTGCCCCCAGTGTTTCTCATTGGGCAAAGCGGATATCAAACCTGCCAGTCCCACCTGAAACCATCTGAACACTGAGGCAATATGGTTTAGAAGAGGGACAAGACTGTCACTCAAGAATCATGCAGGGAAAGTGCAGGCAAATGGCAAGCCTCCAACAAAATGTTAAGGTGAGGAAAGAAAGGGCCAAGATTGCAGATCATGCATTATTAAAGCTGCATTCTTCCCTCTCTCCATCTCCATCAAATTTTATTTCAGCAAGGCACAGGGGCTTAAAGAGAGATAAAAGACTTTAAAATATAAATTAAGTCTTATTTATTTCACCACCCTGAGTCAAACTTGCTGGATTCAGTCTGAATATGTTACCCAGAAAGGCTGAATGAGTTGGCTTTCAGCTCGATGAATGTCTGTGATTTGCTGACATCTGGCAGAAGGGGTCCTGCAGCCAACCAAATCAAAGCCCCCCTAGAAACCATGAGGTTCTGCTGGAAGATCTCCGCCCCCACTTCTTTGCAAAATTACCCTGATAACCATTTGTGAATACTCCAAAGAGCCTAAATGAGCTTGTCGCAAGTTAGAGGGAGGCTTCCTCTTGCTTGCATTCACCAACAGCCTTCTCGGAGGCCCATATACCCTGATTTTATGACAGGATCCAGTTTTCAGCATTTCAGCAAAGGAAAACGAGGCCATCAGCTTGGCAAAAAGTAAACTAATCTGTAGTACCCAGTACAGGCAAAGTTGTGGGGAAACAGTCTCCATGTGTTGGTGGGAATGGAAATTGGTAGAGCCTTTCCTCTAAAGAGTTTTGGAGGGTGGGATGAGGGGTTTGTGACTTGGCAGTACTAACATATTCAATGTTAGCAAGTACTAACATATTCAATGCATATATGCTTTGACCAATGGCAACCCACTCCAGTACTCTTGCCTGGAAAACTCCCATGGACAGAGGAGCCTGGTAGGCTGCAGTCCATGGAGTTGTGAAGAGTCAGACATGACAGAGCGACTTCATTTTCACTTTTTACTTTCATGCATTGGAGAAGGCAATGGCAACCCACTCCAGTGTTCCTGCCTGGAGAATCCCATGGATGGAGGAGCCTGATGGACTGTCGTCTATGGGGTCACACAGAGATGGTCACGACTAAAGTGACTTAGCAGCAGCAGCAGCAATTCTACCCCTATGATACTAGTAATAATAGAAAATTCTTACATAGTGATTAGGACATGGCAAGGCACTGTTCTAAGCACTTTATAGAGTCTATATTCTCATTATTATATTAACCTGTCCCTTGGATCATACCCTGAAAATTATGCATGTTATCCAACACTGAGGACATTCTACGCATAGGCACAGTGCTAAGGGGTGGATTTTCTCACAAATGCTTATATCGCTGGAAAGACTACATTTTTAAATTATTTGGTTGTACTGGGTCTTAGTTGTGGCATGTAGGATCTAGTTCCCTGACTAGAGACAGAACCTGGGCTCCCTGCATTGGGAGTGTGGAGTCTTAGCCACTGGACCACCAGGGAACTCCCCTATAAGGATTCAGTTCAGTTCAGCCGCTCGGTCATGTCCAGCTCTTTGTGACCCCATGGAGTGCAGCACACCAGGCTTCCCTGTCCGTCACCAACTCCCAAAGCTTGCTCAAATCCTAAAATCCTATAAGGACTATCGCATGCTAAGTCGCTTCAGTCATGTTTGACTCTTTGCAGCCCCGTGGACTGTACTCCATCAGGCTCCTCTGTCCGTGGGATAAGTAGGTGAACTAGAACTCCACCCCAGTCTGTGGGATGACCGAGGGTCAGTTCTCCACCCCTGCCCAGTTCTACCTTTCACCAGAGTGCCACAAAAGTGTGCACACGAAGTTGTCCATCACTGACTGGCTTGCAAGAAGTCCCCCTGTAACACAGGGACCACCTAAAAATCCATCAACAAGAGATCACATTTGGCCATGCTGTGAAATTCTTTGCAGCTGTAGTAAAGAACAATATAGGTCTTCATGTTTTGAAATGGAAAGAACTTCAAGACATGTTATGGAAAAACAGGCAAGTTATATGTATACTGTAATCCCATTTACTTTTTAAAAATAAGCTTTAGTTTTGATTAGATTTAGGTTCACACAACATTGAGCAGAAGATATAGAGATTTCTCATATAGGCCCACCCTCATACATGCACAACCTCCCTTGTTATCAACATCCCCTACCAGAGTGGTACATGTGTTACAAATGATGAACCCACATTGACACATCGCTATGACCTGAGTCCAAAATTTGTCTTAGGTTTATTCTTAGGTGCACATCCTTTGGGCTTGGACAAGTGTATAATGACATGTATCCACTGTTATGGCATCACATAGAGTAGTGTCATTGCCCTAAAACTCCTCCATACTCTGCCCATTTATGCTTTCCTCCTCTCTAACCCCTGGCAATTATGGATCTTTTTACTGTCTCCATAATTTTGCCTTTTCTAGGATGTCGTGTAGTTGGGACCATATAGCATGTAGCCTTTTAGCCTGGCTTCTTTCACTTAGTAATATGCATGTAAATTTTATCCATGGTCTTTTCATGACTTGTTAGTTTGTTTCTTTTTAGTGTTAAATAATATTCCAGGGCCTGGATATATAGCAATTTATTTATCCATTCATCTACTGAAGGATATCTTGGTGGCTTCCAATTTTTGGCAATCGTGAATAAAGCTGCTATAAACATCCTGTTTTTCACACGGCTCACTTACTTTTGAAAATAATGTGCTTTTGTGCATGCATGCAATCTCTTTAACAAGTGGTGCTGGGAAAACTGGTCAACCACCTGTAAAAGAATGAAACTAGATCACTTTCTAACACCACACACAAAAATAAACTCAAAATGGATTAAAGATCTAAATGTAAGACCAGAAACTATAAAACTCTTAGAGGAGAACATAGGCAAAACACTCTCTGACATAAACCACAGCAGGATCCTCTATGATCCACCCCCCAGAATTCTGGAAATAAAAGCAAAAATAAACAAATGGGATCTAATTAAAATTAAAAGCTTCTGCACAACAAAGGAAAATATAAGCAAGGTGAAAAGACAGCCTTCTGAATGGGAGAAAATAATAGCAAATGAAGCAACTGACAAAATAATCTCAAAAATATACAAGCAACTTATGCAGCTCAATTCTAGAAAAATAAACCACCCAATCAAAAATGGGCCAAAGAACTAAATAGACATTTCTCCAAAGAAGACATATGGATGGCTAAAAAACACATGAAAAGATGCTCAGCATCACTCATTATTAGAGAAATGCAAATCAAAACCACAGTGAGGTACCACTTCACACCAGTCAGAATGGCTGTGATCCAAAAGTCTACAAGCAATAAATGCTGGAGAGGGTGTGGAGAAAAGAAAAGGGAACCCTCCTACACTGTTGGTGGGAATGCAAACTAGTACAGCCACTATGGAGAACAGTGTGGAGATTCCTTAAAAAATTGCAAATAGAACTGCCTTATGACCCAGCAATCCCACTGCTGGGCATACACACAGAGGAAACCAGAATAGAAAGAGACACATGTACCCCAATGTTCATTGCATCACTGTTTATAATAGCCAGGACATGGAAACAACCTAGATGTCCATCAGCAGATGAATGGATAAGAAAGCTGTGGTACATATACACAATGGAATATTACTCAGCCATTAAAAAGAATACATTTGAATCAGTTCTAATGAGATGGACGGAACTGGAGCCGATTATACAGAGTGAAGTAAGCCAGAAAGAAAAACACCAATACAGTATACTAACACATATATATGGAATTTAGAAAGATGGTAATGATGACCCTGTATGCGAGACAGCAAAAGAGACACAAATGTGTAGAGCGGACTTTTGGACTCTGAGGGAGAGGGAGAGGGTGGGATGAGACGGGAAAATGACATTGAAACACGTATACTATCATGTAAGAAACGAATCGCCAGTCTATGTCCGATGCAAGATACAGGATGCTAGGGGCAGATGCACAGGGATAACCCAGAGAGATGTTATGGGGAGGGAGGTGGGAGGGGGGGTTCATATTTGGGAACGCATGTACACCTGTGGTGGATTCATGTCAATGTATGGCAAAACCAATACAGTATTGTAAAGCAAAATAAAGTTAAAATAAAAATTAAAAAAAATAAATAAATCTCAAAAGTATCATACCAATTCTTAATCATGGTTACCTCTGGAGAAAGAAATAGAATCTAGTGAAAAAATAGATTGAAAAATATATTTTATTATTTTTTAATTCTTTGGAGCTGTGTGTCATTTTAATGTTTTTTACATTGAACATATATTCATGAAGTTACTTGACTAATTACATCAAAAATTAAAAATGGGGAAAAGTAAGATGAAACAAAGAGTAATATTTCAAGCAAAGCCCACAAGAGATGAGCCTTATATTTCCATACTCCACTGCAAATGCTCCATAAATGTTTGACTTACTCATCTGAGTCAAGGTTGTGCAGTCAACCCTCATTATTCATGGATTCTGTATTTGTGAATTTTCCCATGCACTAAAATATATTTGGAACCCCAAAATAAAAGTGGCATTTTCATGGTCATTTATAAACATGTGTATGAGGAAACTGAGGCTTAGAAAGATGGTGGTAGCCTGACCATGTTCACACTGGCCACACACTGGCCACTACGTAGTGCTGCCTTCAGAGCAGAAACACCAAAAAGGCAGGTGGGTGTGAACAAACATCTTTTAAATGAGTGTTGAAACAGAGTCTGAATGAAATCATGAAGAGAGAAAAACAAGGGCTCAACATGTACAGTGATAAATGGTCACCTCATGGAAGCTGGGCATGAACAAGGAAGCAAGAGATGGAGCTCTGTGCTCATGTAAAGAGTGTCCATTTGGTAACGAAAATGTGGTAAGTATGTACAATGAAATACTACTCAGCCCTGAAAAAGAATGGAATAGTATTATTTGCAGCAACATGGATGGACCCAGAGATTATCATATTAAGTACGTCAGGAAGAGAAAGACAAGTACCATATGATATCACTTAGAGGTGGTACCTAAAACACTGCACAGATGAACTGATCTATGAAACAGAAGCAGACCCACGGACAAAGAGAACAAACGTGGTTCAGACTTGTGGCCACAGATGGGGCAGCCCTTGGGGAGTACTGGCTAATTTCCAAAGGGCAGCCATGTGTTCCCACTGTTCAAGAGAGGCGTAACAGGGAACAGACTGTGGTTACCAAGTGGAACGGGAGATGGAAAGGGATGGAGTAGAAGTTCGGGATTCGCAGATGCAGAACATTGTATGTAGAATGGATAAACAGCAAGGACCTGTATAGCACAGGGAATTATACTCAATATCCTGTAAACCATAGGGGAAAAAACTTTTAAAAGACTGTATATTATGTATATGCATATATATGTGTATACATATATAACTGAATCATTTTGCTGTATAGCAGAAATTAGCATAACATTGAAAATCAGCTATACTTCAATTTTAAAAGTTTTTTTTTTTTTAATTAAAGAGTGTCCGTTTGAGCTGGAGGAAGAGCAGACATGTCTCCACCCACTGCCCGCATCCTTTCCTCTTCCCACAGGCAGTCAGAAGCTGGAGTCCCAGCACTGAGTCTGTATCTGAAGACTCCCCAGCTGTGCTCAACCTGAGCTTGTGCCCAGAGCAGCCTAGGCCAATGGCTGGCAGAGACTGGATTCTGAGCTTCTGGTGGTGCGATGCTGAGGCACATCTCTAAGTGGCTCCTCGAGGGTCACAGTGGGACTGGGCCCTCCTTGCTCTCATGAGGAATCAGTTCAGCCACACATCATGTATGGGCTCCTGAAGCTTCCTTGCTTCACTGTCTTCTTCCTTACTAGTGCTGCTTTGGGTTCCTTCCCAAATAATCTTCTTGCACCCAAATCCTTGTCTCAGGTTCTGCTTCTAGGGGTGGGGGGCAAGCTCAAAACAATCAGCTATCAGTTACGTGTGGGAGTATAATATATTGGCGTATTAATTACAGCTTCATTCTCATTCTGATAAACAAGTTGACCTTGTTAAGAGGAACATAAGAATAATTTTATTCTTCCATTTTTCCTTAAGCCTCTTGTCATTTTCAGTTAGCATATTGCCATAGACAGCAATGGGCAGAGGATCGCAGACTAGAAAATAGAAAGAACCCAGGTCCAACCTGGGTCTGCTTGGCTCAGACTTGCTCTTTAACCACTATTTACTGAGTCTTTTGTTGCTGCTGCTGTTCATTCACTAAGTCATGTCCAACTCTCTGCAGCCCCATGGACTGCAGCATACCAGGTTTCCCTGTCCTTCACTGTCTCTCTGAGTTTGCTCAAATTCAAGTCCATTGTGTCAATGATGCCATCCCAGCACCTCATCCTGTGACACCCTCTTCTCCTCAATCTTTCCCAGCATCGAGGTCTTTTCCAGTGAGTTGGCTCTTCACATCAGGCGGCCAAAGTATTGGAGTTTCAGCATCGGTCCTTCCAATGAATATTCAGGACTGATTTCCTTTAGGATTGACTGGTTTGATTTCCTTGGACTCTCAAGAGTCTTCTCCAGCACCACAGTTCAAAAGCATCAATTCTTCAGTGCTCAGCCTTCTTTATGGTACAACTCTTATATCCATATATGATTACTGGAAAACCACAACTTTGACTATATATATGTGTGTATATATTTAAAGGGCTTCCCTGTTGGTGCAGAGGTTAAAGCATCTGCCTGTAATGTGGGAGGCCTGGGTTTGATCCCTGGTTTGGGAAGATCCCCTGGAGAAGGAAATGGCAACCCACTCCAGTATTCTTGCCTGGAGAATCCCATGGATGGAGGAGCTTGGTGGGCTACAGTCCATGGGTCGCAAAGAGTCAGACATGACTGAGTGACTTTACTTTCACTTTCATATATATATAAAACTTGTGGCTCAGCTGGTAAAGAATCCGCCTGCAATGCAGGAGACCTGGGTTCGATCCCTGGATTGGGAAGATCCCCTGGAGAAGGGAAATGCTACCATGTCCATTATTCTGGCCTGGAAGATTCCATGAACTGAATAATCCATGGGGTCGCAAAAAGTTGGACACAACTAAGCGACTTTCACTTTCCCTTTGACCTGCAGCCAAATGCAATCCCTATTGATACGAGCTCCAAGATGCTTTATAAAAGCAATAGACAAGGTTTCAGTAGTAATTCTGCCCAAAATGGATGGCCTGTGTCTAATCACAAAGAAACATTAGACAAACTCAAAATTAGAATTATCCTACAAGATAACTGGGAAACACAAAGAACCAGGAACTTTTCCAGATTATTGGAGATTAAAGAGACAAAACATGTAAATAGAATCTTTGATTGTAGGTTGAATATTGGACTGAGAGTAAAGTGAAGAAAGACAGTTGATATTTGGTGAAATTTTAATATAATCTGTGCTATAGACAATAGTATTATAATCAATGTTCCTGAACTTGATAACTTGAACAAAGGCTACAATAAAGAATGACCTTGTTCTTAGGTATTCAGGGGATAAAAAGATACTCTCAAACACTTCAACAGTACACACGTGTACATATGCATGAAGAGAGAAAATGAAAAAGCCAATGAAGTGAAATATAAACAATAGGTGAGTCAGGATACAGGCTATAATAAAGTTCTTTATGTTATTCTTGCAACTGTTTTGCAAACTTGAAATTACAGCTAAATTAAAAGTTATACAAAAAATAAGGCATGATAAGCACTTATACCGTCTGGTGTAACCTCGGCTTGCCTCTGGTTCTTTCTCCCTCTCTAGGACTAACATCAATGGAGGAAGAGTAGAGAAAAACAGAAAACACTGGATTGAGAATATAGACAGAATATAGATTGAGGACTAATTGTTAAGATAAATGAAAATCATCCTAAAATGGTTTGATTTTAAAGGACTCACCCCAAGTAAGTCAAATGTTTCAAAACTTCAAAACTAGTAACTAGTATATGGAGTATTCACCATGTGTTGAGCACCAACGGCTTTATCTGTATTTTCTCATTTAATTTCATTTAACCCATTTAATCATTCAGTGTCTAATTCTTGAATATCAGAGGTAAATTTATAATGATGAATTTATGACAATAAATCTACTTGTTTATATCGATAAACTTTAATCTATGAATATCATTTAATCATTTATTATGCATTAATAAAAGTTCTTATTCTGTACCTCATAATATTTAATCATTTAATTTATAAAAGCAAAGCCTCCAAGTTGTGGGTTTTTTTTAATTTGGCCAATAGTTAATGACACTAAAACCTGGCATTCACTGAGCCTTTAGCACATGCCAGGACAGGTTCTAAGCATTCAGCGTGCACCATCTCATGGATAAATGAATTCTTACAGCAGCCCAGGAACTCATTATCAAATTATCCCCCTTTCACACCACTGAAATTGAGAAACTTGTTCAGGTTCTCAGAGATGCAATGTGATGGATGGAGCTGGATTCAAACCCAGATCAGTGTTACTGCAGACCCAGCCAAGAGCTGCTTTTGAAAGTACAAGTGTGTGTTGAGACAGTTGACTGAGCCTTAGTTCAGCCAGGTATGTGGTCAACCTCAGGACCCAGCTCAGAAGAACAAAAGTAAACTAGAGGCAAGATCAGCACCCCCCACACACATTTTTTTTTTTAAAGATAAAATTGCTTTACAATGTTGTGTTAGTTTCTGCTGGACAGCAAAGTGAATCATCTGTGTGCTTAGTTGCTGAGTCATGTCCGACTATTTGCTACCCTCTTGACTGTAGCCCGCTAGGCTCCTCTGTCCATGGGGATTCTCCAGGCAAGAATACTGGAATGCGTTGCCATGAGCTCCTCCAGGGGATCTTCCTGACCCAGGCATTGAACCCAGGTCTCATACATTGCAGGAGATTTTTTACCATCTGAGCTACCAAGGAAACCTGTGAATCAGCTACGTGTGGGCATACATCTCCGTCTTGAGCCTTCCTCCTACCCCCTCAGCTCATCCCTGTAGGTTATCACACAGCACCAAGCTGAGCTCCCTTTTGCTATGCAGCAGCTTCCCACAAACTATTTTACACATAGTACTACACACACACACACACACACACACACAGAGTGTATAGATTTTTCTAAGAAACTCATGGTCTGGAAGTTTCCACAGTTCAGAATCCCAGATTACAGACCCACACACTTCAGCAGCTCCAAAGAGTAGTTTATTTAAATTCTATTGTACATGCTCCTTCCTCTCCTGATGTGTGTATTTAAAATCAGCTTCAAAAGCACTTTAATCTTTATGATTTTTAGGGACTTCCTGGGGCTTACAGCATGCCACGTCAATCGTCCTTTCTGTTAAAAGTGCATCGAAGTTGGTTGAGTCCCAGCAAACCCCACAGGTTCCTAAGGCCTTTGGATTAAATGTGGCTAAAGATTAAAGCCTAGTATAGTGAACTGTGTCTTTCACAAAAGGACCTCAAACATACTGTAATAATGTTGAGAAAGTGCAGTTAACACATTTAGAACAGGTCATTCATTTCAAGGTAGCGTTTTTGCTTTCTTTCCACTCTGCTGGAATTTGCTTTTATTATTTATCCTTTGGTTCCACTCTTACAAAGAAGGTATTTTGTTTTGTTTTTTTAACATCTAATCCTATGTCATACTTTCCACCCCCTCCCTATCCACTGTTCTCCCCTCTCTCCCCTGCCTCCCCTTACTCTACTATCAATTTTTTTTTTTAAAAAAAAAAGAACAATTGAAACTGGAAAAGATTTCCACCCTATACAACTTTCCACCCTTTTTGATGTCAAAGCAAAAATGAACTGGGCAATGATAAGAGCTAACAGTCAAAAGTGAACATAAATACCCAAGAGGAAATAGAGATTTTTCCATTTTTATGAGTTTCCAACTTCCCTGATATACTTTGTAGGTCTGGTTTATGCGACCTTGGCCTCAATTCTTACAGCAGCTGCCTAAGTATCAGGGACTGGATTTAGGGTGAGACAACGAGGGACCTGGGACACAAAAATCTAAGGGAAAGTGCTGGGGTCCAGCCCCGGTGGATCCAGGGTGATTCAAAGGTGGGGACGGAGTCAGCGTCCTTGGAAAAATACATATTTAATTACAGATATATAGAGAGATTAGAAACGGATAGTGTAGTAGGAAAATTAGTGGAGAAAAAGAGGCTGAATAACTTGGTTTACATGGAATAGCATCCATGCTCCAGATGGGAATTCAGCCAGAAAAACAGGGCAAGAAAGAAACGACATGGGGAAATCAGTCTTTCTGGAACCTGATCTGATTTCTTTATTTTGGGGTTTGCTTATATACCTTTTGTTACACACAGGGAAGAATACAGAGTCACGTGGGGGTCAACAGTCCTGATATTTATCAAAATCAGGTGCTTCACATAAATGTACAAAAAAAAGGTCTTAGGGGTTTTACATCATCTTCTGGCCATGAGACCTGTTGACATTTTATGACCCTTTCTTTCTGGTAACCAAAAAACATTTTTTCCAAGGGTGTTTTTTCTTAAACTAGGCACTACCCTCCAAATAAAGTTGCATTCCTATAGGGTGAGGGTGTAGAGAGTTACAATCAAGAAAAGAATTTATTTAACCCAAGGTTAACATGATTAATCTTAAAGGTTAAAACTTATTTCTCCTATATGTTAGTTACATTCATTATAAGGGCAGAGAATATGGAGATTTAGCAGCAAACATCAGCCCAACAAATGAAAATCCTTTCACCAACGCTCCCCTTAAGATCTATTTAGTCTTAAGATAGTGATAAAGTTACATTTTTACATAGCAAGGACACAGTGATTTATAACAAAGTACAGTGATCTATTACAAAAGAGAAAATTCATTAACTCAAAAAGTCTAGTATTGTTAACCTTAAAAACTACTATATTTCCTTTTCTATATTCCACATACATTGATTAATATATTCCCAGGTGCCTAAGGAATCATTGACTCAACAATGAGGAAAGCCTTATGCTAATTAAGACTTTCAAAATACTCCAAACTCTCTGTGCTGTTTATGGTTGAGAGGTAGTAAACAATCATGTGGGTAGTGGCAGGAGTATGGATAATCCTGTCACACAAGCTAGTCTGTCAGCAGAGAGGTTTGACCTGAGACACCCTTGTCACACCCAGGGCAGGGAATTAGCAGTAATTATTGGCACAATAAATGAAAAAACCTTTTACCAAATATAATTCCTGGACTTCCCTGGTGGCTCAGACTGTAAAGCATCTGTCTACAATGGGGGTGACCTGGGTTCGATCCCTCGGTCAGGAAGACCCGCTGGAGAAGGAAATGGCAATCCACTCCAGTACTATTGCCTGGAAAATCCCATGGACAGAGGAGCCTGGTGGGCTACAGTCCACGGGGTCGCAAAGAGTCGGACATGACTGAGCAAGACACACACACCTAATATAATTCCTAACCATCCCACTATACTGACAATTTCCAACTTCCCAAAGTAATTTGCCTTTAGTAAGTCTAAAACATCTCGTGCCTCTCAGGTTGGGAGGCTGTAAACAATCACATGTAGCTGGACAAACCTATACAGGTGGGCTAGATAACCTTCAGCAGAGTCCGTAAGTTGAAACACTCTTGTCATGCCCAGGAATTTTTATCGACTTGGAGCTGCACGTTAACTCCTTCTCTGAGAGAACCGGTGGGGAACAGCCCCCCATAAAGTCAGAGGTGTAGGCGAGAGCATGAAACAGTAAACTAGATAGACTCCGGTTTTGGGGGTAGATGCTCGGGAACAGGGGGTTTCCTGAGGCTTGATCACGCCTTTGCGTATGCCAAGCCTCCTTCCTCATGACCTTTGCCATGGGCAGAGTTTCTCACACTGAGTCCTGGCAGGAAAGAACCCTGACTCTTGGGGTTGTGTAGTTGCCCTGGGCACCCAACTCGTTCATTGCAGTCCCAGCCCAAATGGTTCCTCCCTCCATCTCCAGCATCCAACCTCTCTTCTCATTAGCCTGTTCAATAGCCAGAATTATTATTCTGCCCATCTTCTGACAGTTCACCATACCCTCAAGATAAAAGCTAGAATCCCTGGCAGGACCTTACAAAGCCTTAAGCTCTGACTTCTGCTCATCTCTCTCTCCTCCCTTCCCGTCCAGTCTGGGTTTCACAGCTGCCACTCCCTCTTGCTTGAACAGGCCTCTCTCCCTATTTTTCCAGCTATTTCCACCTCGTTTTTCAGCTCTCACTGGAAAAAAAAGAACAAGCAGTAGATCAAGAGAGAGGCTGAATTACAGTCACAGGCTGGCTTTGAGTCCAGCTCTGCCAATTACTTGAGGAAGTTGCCTAACATTTCTGGGTTTGAATTTTCTTAGTATAAGTCTGTCTCTCCCTGCAGTCTACAGGTCTAAAGGCTGAGACAGGGTCTGTCTTCTTCACGGCAGTCCTGCTATCATACTGCCTACCACACAGTTCAGTTCAGTTCATTTCAGTCGCTCAGTCGTGTCCGACTCTTTGTGACCCCATGAATAGCAGCACGCCAGGCCTCCCTGTCCATCTCCAACTCCCAGAGTTCACTCAGATTCATGTCCATCAAGTCAGTGATGCCATCCAGCCATCTCATCCTCGGTCATCCCCTTCTCCTCCTGCCCCCAATCCCTCCCAGCATCAAAGTCTTTTCCAATGAGTCAACTCTCCGCATGAGGTGGCCAAAGTACTGGAGTTTCAGCTTTAGCATCATTCCTTCCAAACAAATCCCATGGTTGATCTCCTTCAGAACGGACTGGTTGGATCTCCTTGCAGTCCAGGGACTCTCAAGAGTCTTCTCCAACACCACAGTTTAAAACCATCAATTCTTCGGCGCTCAGCCTTCTTCACAGTCCACCTCTCACATCCATACATGACCACAGGAAAAACCATAGCCTTGACTAGATGGACCTTAGTCGGCAAAGTAATGTCTCTGCTTTTGAATATACTATCTAGGTTGGTCATAACCTTTCTTCCAAGGAGTAAGCGTC
>SJYQ01000998.1:1564665-1592297 GCA_006410935.1 Redunca redunca
TTCCACAGTTTATTGTGATCCACACAGTCAAAGGCTTTGGCATAGTCAATAAAGCAGAAATAGATGTTTTTCTGGAACTCTCTTGCTTTTTCCATGATCCAGCGGATGTTGGCAATTTGATCTCTGGTTCCTCTGCCTTTTCTAAAACCAGCTTGAACATCAGGGAGTTCACGGTTCACATCTTGCTGAAGCCTGGCTTGGAGAATTTTGAGCATTACTTTACTAGCATGTGAGATGAGTGCAATTGTGCAGTAGTTTGAGCATTCTTTGGCATTGCCTTTCTTTGGAATTGGAATGAAAACTGACCTTTTCCAGTCCTGTGGCCACTGCTGAGTTTTCCAAATGTGCTGGCGTATTGAGTGCAGCACTTTCACAGCATCATCTTTCAGGATTTGAAAGAGCTCAACTAGAATTCCATCACCTCCACTAGCTTTGGGTATCATTAACCATGGTAAGGGTTTCTGGGACTTATTCATCTTGTGTAATTGAAGCTTTGTACTCTTGACCAACATCTCCCCAATTCATCCACCTCCCAGTTTTGTAACAACCATTCTACTCTCTGTTTCTATTGGTTGACTTTAGTGGATTCCACATATAACTGATGATGCAATATTTGTCCTTCTGTGTCTAGCTTTGTTCACTTAGCATATGCTATTCAGGTTCATCCACATCGTCAAAAATGGCAGGATTTCTTTATTTTTTATGGGTAAGTAACATTCCACTGTATGTATGTAATATATATTGTTCATACATTTGTTCATCAGTAGACACTTGGGCTGTTTCTATAGCTTGGTTACTGTGAATACTGCTGCAAAGAGCTTGGGGGTGCAGACATCTCATTGAGATCCTGATTCCATGATTTCCTTTGGATATATCCCAGAAGTGGGATTGCTGGATCATATGGTTGTTCTGTATCTAGTTTTTTGAGGATGCTGTTCTCCATAATGTCTGAAACTTTTTTATGGTAAAATATACATAGCATGGGCTTCCCAAGTACCACTAGTGGTAAAGAAACCACCTACCACCAATGCAGGAAACATAATGAGATTTGGGTTCCATCCCTGGTTCAGGAATATCCCCTGGAGGAGGGCATGGCAACTCACTCCAGTGGGTTCTTGCCTGGAGAATCCCATGGACAGAGGAGCCTGGTGGGCTACAGTTATAGGCTCGTAAAGAGTCAAACACAACTAAAATAACTTAGCACACAGGCATACACAGAATAAAAGTGACCATTTTAAACATACAGTTCATTAAGTCCTGTGGCATTACGTCTTTCTACATTATTGTGCAACTCTCACCACCAACCATCTCCAGAACTTTCATCACCCCAAACTAAAACTCTGTATATCCTTTGAACAATAATTCCTCATTCCTCTCTCCCATCAGCTCCTGGCAATCACCACTTAACTTTCTGTGTCTATGAATTTGACTAATACAAGAATCTCATATTAGTGGAATCATACAGTATTCTTTCTGGTCTGCATTAATTTTCTTCAAGGTTCAGCCATGTTGTAGCATGTTTCAGAATTTCATTTCTTTTTAAGGCTGAATAATAAGAATAACTTTATAAATTAAAGTGTCCTGACGCTGGGAGTGTGATGATAAATAAAACAATTTCTGTTGTCAGCCAACAGTCTACACAGCCTCACAGTACTGACACACCACAATGAGGTAAGGTCCCAGAAGCTGCACACACACAGCCCCATGGAAGCTTCCAGTGGAAGAGATCACAGAGTTGCATCGTGTTATCTGTGGTCATCCTTGTGAGCCCTGACTGTGTGGAGCATAATCCCAAACTTGACTGCCTTTTAGCTGTGAGCTACTGCACAAATTATTCTTCCTCTCTGAGGCTCAGTGCTTTCATCTGTAAAATGGGAAGAATAATAGTATCTACCTGTGAGTTATGATCACCTTTAAATGAAACCGTCCATGTAAAGCACTTAGAGCAGTGCATGGTGCATCAATAAATGGTGAGAATAAATAAATGAAACCAAACAGCTGCTCTCCAGGGCAATTTGTGGAGAATGTGGCATTTTATTTCCAGTTTGGAGCACAAGATGGTTTCCTTAGGTAGGGTTGCCAGATTGAATACAGGATGCCTTGTTCAATTTAGATTTCAAATAAACAACTAATAGCTGTTTGATATGTCCCAAATATTGGACTGCTGCTGCTAAGTCGCTTCAGTCGTGTCCGACTCTGTGAGACCCCATAGACGGCAGCCCCCCAGGCTCCTCTGTCCCTGGGATTCTCCAGACAAGAACACTGGAGTGGGTTGCCATTTCCTTCTCCAATGCATGAAAGTGAAAAGTGAAAGTGAAGTTGCTCAGTCGTGCCCGACTCTTAGCAACCTCATGGACTGCAGCCTGCCAGGCTCCTCCATCCATGGGATTTTCCAGGCAAGAGTGCTGGAGTGGGGTGCCATTGCCTTCTCCCAAATATTGGACATGCCTAATCAAATACAAGAGGTAAGGTCTTGGGGCCATGTATTTGATACTTTAGAACATTTTAGTCGAACTGATGAGTAAAATGAGATTGGTTTCTCTCAACTGAGCTGGAGAATGTGGGAAAAGAAAAGGATGAGCTCAGGACATCAAGGTCCCAGCTCAGTCTCTGCATAAACGACCTGCAAGCTTCTGCTTCTGCCCTAAAAGAAACCCTTATCTATCTCTCCTGTAGGGCTGAGGCTGCTCAAAATCAAGCAAAGTCTTGTCTGGAGAGTTGTTGAATTGCAACACAAATTTAATTCATAGCCTTTTGGGCATTTGTTGTCAGAGTGAGGCATTGATTAGCTAGGAAGGGAATCCCAGAAATTGGAATGGAGACATGTGAGCAGATCCCAATGCATCTGGGGACATGTGCAAAGTCTTCTTTACCAGTGATACGTCCTTTTCCCTTTTCCTACCCACTCCCCCCACCCCAACAACCACCTGCTGCACCGCATCCTGTCTGAGCAGGTTAACCCTTCTTTGCTAGAAGAACCTGTAACCATCTCCCCTGAGGTAGTCACTTTGCAAAGTACTGTTGATTCTCCTCAAGACCTGCCATCATCTTTGCTTCTAGACCTCTAAGTAGATTCAAGTCCCAGCAGGTTACAAAGAGTGAGGTACACAGTGTGACCTATGAAGAATTATGCCTTTTACAATGAATAGACCGAAATCTGGGAGATGTGTGTAAGAATGGGTATTGAGGGGTGGGATAATAGTAGAAGGAATATGAAGTTGGGGATCAGATCAAATTTATTTACAGGAATCTGCTAAGTAGAGCATCTGGATCTAATGTTGCAGCTTGGGGTGGTTGGTTAGAAAGGGGTCTAGTTCTTTGATTGGTTAGTTGGTTGGTTAGTTGGTTGGTTGATTGGTTGGCAGGTTGGCTTGTTCGCTGGTTGGTTAGATGGCTGGTTGCCTGGTTGCCTGGTTGGCTGATCACATAAGGCTTTCTCATCCTCCCTGGGAGGGTCACCACAACTGTGAGAAATAAATCTGTGAGGAGGGCCCCAAGTATCCTTGAGTTCTGCAGTCACCCCTCTCTGTGAATCACAGTGGGAACTACAGCTATTAAGCTGTGATCCCTAAATGCAATGGGGATAATTAGATCTTGGATATCAGGGCTATGTGGCAGCACTTAATCACCAAAGACAAGGTGGGCATGGTTACAGTAATGGACAGAAAAGTCAAAACAGTACTCAGAACAGTCTGGCTCACAGAGATGTATGGTATTGGCTGGCTGATCACAGTGTAATTAGTAAATAAACAGATGGGCAATCTACTACAGGAGTCTAACTTGAATCACTGAAACAGAGAGTTATGGCCCAGTAAGAAATTGCTACTTCCAGACTTGAGTTGGTTAATAGATCCAGAACATTTGAGGCTGGGTCCCCTTGAGGAAGGACCATGCTACACTGCCAAAAATTTATATGGTTAACCTTCCTCTCAGCCTTCCCCAAAGGAATTTATGGCCTTTTATCAAGGTGACTGTGCATCAGAAAAAAGGAAACAATTAGACCTTTGGGGGGCACTGGAGACTGGTTCTGAACTGAGACTAGTTCCAAGGCACCACTCTGGTCCATCAGTCAGAGCAGGAGCTTATGTAGGTCAGGCTCTCAGTCAAAAGGTTTAGCTCAGGTCCATTTCACAGTGGGTCCAGCAAGTCCCTGAATCCATGCTGTGGTTATTTCCCCAGTGCTGAGTGCATAATTGGAATAGAATACTCACTGGCAGAATCCCTAGAAACATTTGCTATTTACTTGAAACTCAAATGGAACTGGTATTCTGTATTTTTATTTGCTAAATCTGTCAACCCTACCTGAAGGAAATCGCAGGTGAGGAAAGGCCCCCTGTGAGCCAAGATTTAGAGGGCAGGGGAGTGAGGTTTGTTAGGTAGATTGCAGCCCTGAGCTCAGCCTCTGGTTGGTATAAAACAAGGGTCAAAGGATGTGAAATTCACTATGGCTTGTGAAAGTTCTGGAAATTTAATTTTTTTAAAAGAAAGAGAGGGTTAAGGATTAGCTGGAAAGAAGTGCAAGGGAATCTTTGGGGAGATAGAAACCTTCTATATCCTCACTGTTGAATCTTATTAAACTATACACTTAAAATGGGTACATTTTTAAGAACTTTTTAAGAACATCCAGTGGGTAAGACTACATGCTTCCACTTCAGGGAGCGTAGATTCAATCCCTGGTAAGGGAACTAAGAGTCTGCATGCCATGGGACGCTCAAAACCAAACCAAACCTTTGCAGTTTTCCCTCAGTTGATTAATTTCTAGGAAATTTCTTTTATTAGGTCTCGTGATTATAAAACAAATTGTCTGAAAGTGATGATTTAAACAGTGCATTGGCAAGGAAGAATATTCACATGAAGGGAGTCTTATTTTCTTGGAGCTGATGGGATAGCTGCTTTTGTGAATCTGCTGCTTGGACAATATGCCTGAGGGTGGTAAGAGGTTAAGACATATAAAGTGGTTTGAATTGGTTGGTCAAAGGAAGGGCCCATCGCAGGTGGTTTAAGTGCTATGTATCAAAAAACTTAAAAATGTACATACATTTTCTCACAGCAATTCCACTTTGAGCAATTTATCCTCAAGCAAAAAATCAGCATAAAGATGGATGTTCTAGGGTTTTACTGCAATGATGATTATAAGTGAAAAACTGGAAATTGCCTATATGCTTACTAAGAGAGAATGGAGTAGTGTTGAAACATGCATACAATGAATCATTACCTTTAAAAAGGACAGTGTAGATTTTTTTTAAACAGAGGAAAAATGTTGCCAAGCTATTGTTAAATTTCAAAAATTACAACACTAGATCTAGTATGATCTTTTTGTCTAAAAAGAAAAATATATATGCTCAAAGGAGAAGAAAGATGACAGGAAAGAAATTGCTGTGATGGTCTTCTGAGTGACCACTGAATATAGCTTTGGTCTTGTTTCGCTTAACTGTATGTCTCAAGTTCTTCTAGGGAAAATATGGTTTTCTTAAATAACCAAACCATTTTAAAGAAAATAATTGGAAGCTGTTTTTGAGTTTTGTAAGAAGTGTGAAGACACAGAACCTGCTTTTTCACAGCTCTCCACACGGGAGCCCTCAGGGATGCTCCAGAGACGTTGCAGAGGCTGCAGAGTGATTTCCCAGGAACCACAGTTCTTACAACAGCAGCATGTTTCCCACCCCTTGTCATGCACCTAACATCTTAATCCCAGCTCCAGAAGACACTCCATGTCCCTTGGACTGCAAGGAGATCCAACCAGTCCATTCTGAAGGAGATCAGGCCTGGGATTTCTCTGGAAGGAATGATGGTAAAGCTGAAACTCCAGTACTTTGGCCACCTCATGCAAAGAGTTGACTCATTGGAAAAGACTCTGATGCTGGGAGGGATTGGGGGCAGGAGGAGAAGGGGATGACAGAGGATGAGATGGCTGGATGGCATCACTGACTCGATGGACATGAGTCCTAGTGAACTCTGGGAGTTGGTGATGGACAGGGAGGCCTGGGTGCTGCAATTCATGGTGTCGCAAAGAGTCGGACACGACTGAGCAACTGAACTGACTGATTGACTGACCGATACTGAGGAAGAGTTGCACTTACTGTTTAGACCATCTCACTCTTTGTCCTTTCCCTCCTCCTCTGTTCTCCATCACCCCCAAGGCTACAGTTGTGTCTTTGGGATACTTCATCATGCTTACCATAGAAACCATTTACAGTATTGCTTTCCTGCTTGTTTAATGAATCATCCAATTTCAGCTAGTCTTCTCTCCCTCCACCCTCACCGCCCCCCCACCCCCCATCACTTTTCAAGTCATTTCCCAGTTGGTCACTGTTTCCATACTACCAAAGACGCCCAGGGTGGCAGCATCATTCCTTCTGAAACTGAAACCTGGTGGTCTCCATCCTTGCTGCATCTTGGAATCACATGGAAGAGTTTCTTAAAAATACACCAAGACCCCCTTCCCAGAGACTCTGATATATTTTGTCTATAGTGGCTGCTGCTACTACTAAGTCGCTTCAGTCGTGTCCAACTCTGTGCAGCCCCATAGATGAAAGTCCAAGAGGCTTTCCCGTCCCTGGGATTCCCCAGGCAAGAACACTGGAGTGGGTTGCCATTTCCTTCTCCAATACATGAAAGTGAAAAGTGAAAGTGAAGATGCTCAGTCGTGTCCAACTCTTCGAGACCCCATGGACTGCAGCCTACCAGGCTCCTCTGTCCGTGGGATTTTCCAGGCAAGAGTACTGGAGTGGGTTGCCATTGCCTTCTAGAGTTACACTATTACAATCAGTGATCATATATCAAACTATACGTGTGATCAATTGCTTCAAGTTTAGTCATGATTTCCGTTGAAGGCTCAGTCATATACCTGGTAATACAAGAAATAATAATCTTGTGAAACAAGCAGAATACAAATGGTATAGTTAATAACATTAGTGGAATTTCTACAGTGGAGAGTGTTTTAAAGTCTTTCAAGTGATTCTAATGCAGAGTGTGCATTGTGAAGCCCTGCCTTAGCCTCTATAATCCACGTGGCATCATCTGCAGAGCTAAAAGAAGGAAAGTCTAAGGTAACATTTCCTCTGCAGAGAAGCACTGGCCTTGGGTGCTTTGTGTCCAAGTGGACCTGATAATCAAGTCCACTCCCTCAAATTAACCCTTACAATTGAAAATGTTGCTCTTATTTCCTAAGGTTATTGTCCAGAGGGGGAGGCTGATTCAGCTCTGAAGTCCCACCATGACTTGTTCTTGAATTGACTGATGCGTATTTTCCCTCCTAAATGCACAGAACACCCTGTATGTCTCTCTTCTGCTGTCACTCAGAGCCTATCAGGGATGCTAACAAGAATCCTTCCTGCTCTTGCAGAAGGTTCACCAGGCTATATCAGGTTGACTCAAGCTTTTTTCCTCTTCTATTCATCATCTCTTGTCTGGACCATACAAGAGCTTCCCAACCAGTCTCCCTTCCATCCCTGCCCCATCCAATCCATTCCTGCACCACCAGTCTATGGATCCTTCTAGAGTCTCTTTCCCCTGAGCAAGTCAATCCCCTGCATAAAAATCTTCAACAGCTCGTAACTGCCTGACTTATAACACTGCCATTAAGAATACAATGGCAAAACCAACACAGTATTGTAAACTAAAACAAAGTTAAAATAAAAATTAAATTAAAAAAAAGAATACAATTAATTTTAATGGTTATACATTTTTGAGTTTTTGCTATGTGCCAGGCACTGGGCTGAGCATGCTACATGCACAGGTGCATTTTCCAAAATGTTTTATTATGAAAATTTTCAAACATATGAAAAAGGAGAGAGAATAACACAGGCCCCCCACTCTCCCTGATTTTAAAATTCAAAAAGCTCTGAAATCCAGAAGTTTATCATACATTTGGTGCTAAAACTCACCTGGTAGCAAACACCTGACCCAAATAAGAATGAAATTACCCATGTCTTTATTTAATTCACTTTGTGTGACTATTCAAAAATATCACTGCAGACATATTAATATATTTTATTATAAGGTACTGTCTAGGTCCCCATTAAGGGTGTGATGTAATAATATACAGTGCATGTACCAGAATGCCTTTCTAAAGTCTAGAAACATCAGACTTCAAAAACAAGATTTGGACAAGGAATTCTGTACGTGTACAATGAGCACCTATATACCTGCAACTCAGATTTAGAAACTGTTAGCATTTTGATATCTTTGCTTTTCAATCTCTATAAATGTAGATGATGAAGACATAAATGATACAGATATAGATACTGGTTGGTTGGTTGTGAAGTTGCTCAGTCATGTCTGACTCTTTGCAACCCCACAGACTGTAGCCTGCCAGGCTCCTCTGTCCATGGGATTTTCCAGGCAAGAATACTGGAGTGGGTTGCCATTTCCTTCTCCAGAGGATCTTCTCGACCCAGGGATCGAACCTGGGTCTCCCTCTTTGTAGGCAGACACTTTTACCGTCTGAGCCACCAGGGAAGTCTATATAGATAATATCAATTATAGATATAGATACCGTTTTAGCCCTCTGTTAGTCACTCAGTCATGTTGACTCTTTGCAGTGCTGTGGACTGTAGCCTGCCAGGTTCCTCTGTCCATGGACTTCTCCAGGCAAGAATACTGGAGTGGGTAGCCATTCCCTTCCCCAGGGGATCTTCCTGACCAAGGGATGGAACCACATCTTCTGCATTGACAGCAGATTCTTTACCATCTGAGCCACCAGGAACACCCATTGTAAACCCTTCCCCCTAAATATAACCATATCAAATCCCTAGAAGCTGTTGAATGTTACCTTATTTGGAAAAGTTCTTTGCAGATTTACTTAAGGATCTTAAGGTACATAGGTCATCCTGAATTATCCAGGGGGCCCTAAATCCAATGAGAAGTGTCCTTAAAAGAGACCCAGAGGCAGAAGAGAGGGTGCATTGGGAAAGCAGCAGCAGTGGAAGTCGCTCAGTCGTGTCTGACTCTTTGCGACCCCATGGACTATACAGTCCTTGGAATTCTCCAGGCCACAATACTAGAGTGGATCACCTTTCCCTTCTCCGGAGGATCTTCCCAACTCAGGGATCGAACCCAGGTCTCTGCATTATAGGCAGATTCTTTACCAGCTGAGCCAAAGGGAAGCCGAAGAATACTGGAGTGGGTAGCCTATCCCTTCTCCAATGGATCTTCCAGACCCAGGAATCGAATCAGGGTCTCCTGCATTATAGGCAGATTCTTTACCAACTGAGCTATTAGGGAAAAGTGAAGGCAGAGATTAGGGTGATGTGGCCACAAGCCAAGGAAAGCAAAGGACGTCAGAATTGGAAAAAGCAAGGAAGGAGTCTCCTCTAGGGCCTCTGGATGGATCAAGGTTCTGCCAACATCTGAAGTCAACATCTTGATTTCAGAATTCTGGTCCCCAGCACCATGAGAAAGTAGATTTCTGCTGTTTTTTCAAACTCCAGTTTGTGGCAATTTGTTGCAGCCATGACAGGAAACTAACACATAGATTTAAATATAGATATAGATATTGACAGGGCTTCCCAGGTGACCCTAGTGGTGAAGAACCTGCCTGCGGATCCGAGAGACATAAGAGGCCTGGGTTTGATATCTGGATGGGGAAGATCCCCTGGAGAAAGGAATGGCTACCCACTCCAGTATCCTTGCCTGGAGAATCTCATGGACAGAGGAGCCTGGTGGGCTACAGTCCATAGGGTTGCATAGAGTGGGACACAACGGAAGCAACTTCACATGTGCACGCGCGCACACACACACACACACACACACACACATAGATATTGACCGACTGGTCAGCATAGGCTGAACCATTTGAAAGTGCTTGCCCTCATGACCCTTCACTCCTCAATCCTTCATGCTTGCATCTCATACTGCCCTCTCAGAGCCCATGAGAGGCATGTACATATAGGCACATCTTGCTTTACTGCATTTCACAGATACTGCGTTCTTTATAAACTGAAGTTTTGTGGCAAGTCTGTGTTGAGCAAGTCTATTTAGAGTCATTTTTTCCAAAGCATTTGCCAACTTCATGTCTCTGTGTCACATTTTGGTGATTCGCATAATATTTCAAACTTTCTCATTGTTATTGTATGATGGTGATCTATGATCAGTTATCTTTGATGTTACTGCTAAGACTTGCCTGCAGGCTCCATTGATGGTTAGCATGTTTTAACAATGATGTATTTCTTTTAAAGTAAAGGTATTGGGGGTAGTGACGCCCTACAATGTTTCTGCACAGCATTAGCAGCATGAAGTATGCATGAGAGAGAATATTGACCCAATAACCTGAAATACTTACATTTTTACAACTCCTTGTAGGTTTTGGGACTTCTAGCTCCACCACCCACTCCATCTGAAAGCCCATTTTGCCTCCAACCCCTAGGACAATCATACACTCCCCACTGAATAACAAAAGCATTAAAGTCCTTTTAAATTCAGGTATGTAATGTACATTATTTTTTTAGATATAGTGCTATGGCACATTTAATAGACCACAGTAGAGTATAAACACAAACTTTACACATACTGAGAAACCAAAAAATTTGTATGACTCACTTTATTGTGATATTCACTTTATTGTGGCAGTCTGGAACCTAACACAAAATATCTCCAGGAACCTGGTGCAAAAAATCTCCAAGATAAGCCTGCATTTTTACCAAGTTACACAGCCATCATCATAAATCAGTTTTATAACATTTCATCACTCCAACATGATCCCCCATGCACACTTACTGTTAGTTCCTATCCCGCCCCATGCACCCACTTATTTACTATCTATCTTCAGAGTTTTGCCTTTTCTGAATACTTCCTACAAATAGACCATACAATGTATGGTCTCTTGCTTATGGCTTCTTTTCCTGAGCGTAATATTTATGAGGTTCATCTACGTCATGGCATTATCTATAGACGGTTCCTTTTTAGTGCTGAATAGGACGCCATCATATGGATTTAGCACACCTGTCTATCTATTTGCCAGCTGATGGACTTGTAGGTTATTTTCGAGTTTTGTCTAGCCCATCACATTTTAACGTGGGGCTAGAGGGTGGACTTCACAGCTTCTATCAGTTCCTTGACATGACAAGCAAAATGTGTGTGTGTGTGTGTTTCCTCTTTCTGCCCAAGGTAATAAGACAGAATGTGGTGTGAGATATGCAACTGTGTCCATTACAGAGGCCAGGAATAGAGGCACAGGAAAAGTACACCCAGTTCCATTTTTGCCACTCCTGGAGTCAAATTCAAAGCAAGGAGTTTACAACTGACCTGCCGTGGAATGAACAAGCCAGCATTCCGGAAGGAGAGTTTAGGGACATCGGAGAGCCTGCAGGAAGCAGTGGCCAAGGGCAGGCAGCAGGAATTATCCTGAGACTTCTCCGCAGGGAAACAGTCATAATCAGGCCAAGAAGGAGAGCATCACTGGCTGTGGGAGCCATGGCTGCTCTACCTTCTGATGTTTTGTCCTTCCTGCCCCAATGATGCTGATGGAGATGACAGGGCTGAGATGGCTGCCTCCTCAGCAAGGAAGCCTCTGTATGTCTGAGCAAGATGCTACAGGCAAATATTGCTGCTGGTTCAGCTATGCCGAGGTGGGAGCTGCCTGAAGACCTGACAAGACATAAATTGGAGAGGAATGAGACTATTAGATGGCGGAGGTAGGACAGATCACTGGAGTCTTTGCTGTAACTCAGGGAAGGCATAGCATTTTCCCCAGGAAGAGGTCATCTGAAGAACAAATCAAATCAGGATGCTTATTTAGAGGGGGATTTATGGCTCTATTGAAAAAGTGCTCCATGGGGCTTAGGCGGGGAGCTAGGAGAAGAGGCAGCATCATTAAGCCTTTTATCCTACAAAGAGGAACCTCCTTGGTGAAGAGAGCCTTCTGGCATTTTGGAAAGGACAGCTCAGAAAAGCTTGCCAAGGGGCAGTCTGCAAGATGCCTCAGAGATCCTGTTGGAGCAGGAAGGACAAGGCAAGCAGATATCCCCCAGTTAACCACCACCACCACCCCTCAATTTATCCACAGAGATAAGTTGGTTTATATAAAGATGTCTAAACAACTTCATTTAATGAAAGGAGTTCTGATGTCAAAAACCCCTTTTTTTTTTGGAAACCCCAGTAACACATCTTTCAGCTAAGCCACAAGATTCATCCCATGATGACAAATGAGCTCTTACTATGTTGCAGACTCTGTGCCAGGTCCTAGAGACAAGGTGTGACCAAAGCAAGGATGATTCTCAATGTCTTGGCATTTACAGTCTCCTGGGGCAGTGAAACACTGGAAAGAATGAATTCACAAATAAATATATTATAAGTTGTGATAAGTTCAACATAGCAAATACCAAAATTTAAAAGAAACTAAAATATAGAAAAAAAAAAACAACATTTAAAAAGACACATGTACCCCAATGTTCATTGCAGCACTATTTACAATAGCTAGAACATGGAAGCGACCTAGATGTTCATTGACAGATGAATGGATAAAGAAGCTGTGATACATATACACAATGGACTATTACTCAGCCATAAAACAGAATGCCTTTGAGTCAGTTCTAATGAGGTGGATTAATCTAGAGCCTATTATACAGAGTGAAGTAAGTCAGAAAGAGAAAAACAAATATCATATATTAACACATATATATGGAATCTAAAAATTATCCTGAAGTGAAGTGAAGTCGCTCAGTTGTGTCTGACTCTTTGGGACCCATGGACTGTAGCCCACTAAGCCCCTCCATCCATGGGATTCTCCAGGCAAGAATACTGGAGTGAGTTGCCATTTCCTTCTCCAGGGGATCTTCCCAACCCAGGGATTGAACCCAGGTCTCCCACATTGCAGGCAGATGCTTTAACCTCTGCACCACCAGGGAAGCCCAGAAATTATGCTAGATGGTACCAAAGAAATTATTTTCAGGGCTGCAGTGGAGACACAGACATAGTAAACAGACGTATGGACATGAGAGGTGGGGAAGAGGTGAAGGGGGATGTATCAAGAGAGTAACATGGAAACTTACATTCAGTTCAGTTCAGTCGCTCAGTCGTGTCCAACTCTTTGCAACCCCATGAATCACAGCACGCCAGGCCTCCCTGTCCATCACCATCTCTAAAATAGACAGCCAATGGGAATTTGCTGTTTGACTCAGGGAACTCAAACTGGGGCTCTATAACAACCTAGAGGGGTTGGATGGGGAGAGAGATGGGAGGGAGGTTCAAGAGGGAGGGAATATATGTATACCTATGGCTGATTCATGTTGATGTTTGGCAGAAACCAACAAAATTCTAAGCAATTATCCTTCAGTTAAAAAATAAATTTTAAATGTTAAAAATATAGAAACTGGCGATATGCAGCAGAAAAGCAGCAGCGAGGGTTGGGTTGGACAGAGGAGACTTCTCAGAAGTGACACTTAAATTGAACCCTGAAGTGGAGTGGGAATTAACTGGCCAAAGAAATGTATTTGTGGGCTTCCCTATTGGTTCAGTGGTTAAGTATCCATCTGCCAATGCAAGGGACATGGGTTCGATCCCTGATCCAGGAAGATCCCACGTGCCATATTGCCCCACAGCTACTGAGCCAGTGCTCCAGAGCGCATGAGCTGCCCTGCTGAAGCCCATGCATGCCTACAGCCCATGCTCCATGAGAGAAACCACTGCAAAGAGACGCCCACACACGGCAATGAAGAGTAGCCCTCGGTTGCCGCAACTAGAGAAAGCCTGTGCAGAGCAACAAAGACCCACTGTGGCCATAAAAAAAAAAAAAAAAAAAAAAACACCTAATTTATTGTTTTTTAAGAAGAAATGGATTTGTGAGGAGGGCCAGGTATTCACCTAAAACATTACAACTTTCACTGAATAACCCATCCATGCACAGAGGGAGCAGCACAGCCCTTAAGAAGGAACTATTCCACATTTATTGAATCTTTTTTTAACTTTTCTACCGATTGAGCTAATTTCCCATCTATTCAGTGCTCGTGGTCTGGATGACGTCAAATACAGTGGAGTCCTCAAAGGCAAGGACCCTAAGCAAAACATTTGCAGAGAGAGGCTTCCAGAAACCTTAGTTCATCCATCCACTTAATCACCATTTGCTGTTTATTTATGATGGGCTAGGAGCTTGAGAGGAACAGTGAAAAAGTTGAGAACCCACCTCCTACAAGGCTTAAAACAAAGAAGAGGAAGACAGGTATCTAGGCAGGGTGAAAGGGGCACACCTGGAGGACACTGATGAGAGACTACAGGCCTCAGATAACACGTGGCAGGTACTCGAGAACATGGATGGCAGTACCAGGCTACCATTACTCCTCATCTCAACCCAGGAAGTTCTGCCGTAGCTTGTCTTCAGGCTGAGAACTATCTGCAGGAGAAAAGAAGAATGGAGGGCTCTGGAGAAAACTCCAGCTCAAAAAGATACGTGCACCCCAATGTTTGTAGCAGCACTACTGAGAATAGCCAAGACATTGAAGCAACCTCAAGGTCATTGACAAGTGAATGGATAAAGGACAGTGGAATATTACTCAGCCACATAAAGGAATGAAGTAATGCCATTTGCAGCAACTTGGATGAACCTAAACTTTATCATATTATGTGAAGTAAGTTAGACACAGGAAGAGAAATACCATATGGTATCCCTTATCAGTTCAGTTCAGTCTCTCAGTCGTGATATCTATCTTTTAAGATTTGAAATAGCTCAACTGGAATATCACTTATGTGTGGAGTCTAAAACAACTGACACAAATAAACTTATTTACAAAACAGAAGTAGACTCACTTATGGTTACCAAAGGGAACATAGCAGAGGGTGGGAGAGAGATAAATTAGGAATTTGGCATATATACACTACTATATAAAAAATGGATAAACAACAGGGACCTACTGTGTAACATCAGTTCCATTCAGTTCAGTCACTCAGTCGTGCCTGACTCTTTGTGACACCATGGACTGCAGTATGCCAGGTTTCCCTGTCCAACACCAACTCCCAGAGCATGCTCAAACTCACGTCCCTCAAGTCGGTAATGCCATCCAACCATCTCATCATCTATCTTCTCCTTCTCCTCCTGCCTTCAATCTTTCCCAGTATCAGGATCTTTCCCAAAGAGCCAGCTCTTCTTTAGTTGGCCAAAGTACTGGAGTTTCAGTTTCAACATCAGTCCTTCCAATGAATATTCACAACCTATTTCCTTTAGGATTGATTGGTTGGATCTCCTTGCAATCCAAGGGACTCTCAAGAGTCTTCTTCTCCATCATCATAGTTCAAAGGCATTAGTTCTTCAGCGCTCAGCTTTCTTTATGGTCCAACCCTCACATCCATACATGACTACTGGAAAAACCATAGCTTTGACTAGATAGACCTTTGTCGGCAAAGTCTCGTCTCTATTAAATGCTTTAGGTTGGTCACAGCTTTTCTTCCAAGGAACAAGCATCTTTTAATTTCACAGCTGCAGTCACCATCTGCAGTGATTTTGGAGCCCAAGAAAATAAAGACTGTCACTGTTTCCATTGTTTCCCGATCGATGTGCCATGAAGTGATGGGACTGGGTGCCATGATCTTTGTTTTAACCTATAATAAAAAAGGGGGGAACTAAATTTTTTTAATGGGTAATTAATAACCTTCCAAAACAGAAAGCATCAGGCCCAGATAAATTCATTAATAAATTCTACCAAAAGTTCAAGGAAGAAACTATACCAATTATATAATCTCTTTCAGAAGATAGAAACAGAAAGAGTAGACACCTAACTCATTCTATGGAACCAGCACTATCCTAACACTAAACCCAAATAAAGATATTATCAGAAAACCATAGACTGATATCTCTTATGCAAAAATCACCAACAACTTATTAACGAATCAAATCCAACAATGCATGAAAAGAATATAGATCACATCACAATTGAGGTGGGAAGTAACCCCAAGTATGCAATAATGGTTCAACATTTGAAAATCAATTATGTGATGTAATCAAATTAATGTAATCTATCACACCAACAGGTCAAAAAAGAAAAATCACATGATCACATCAATAGATGCAGAAATATAATTTGACAGAACACATTATGAATTTATGATTTAAAAAACTCACAGAAACTAGGAATAGAGGAAAATTTCCTCACCTTGATAAGGAATATATACAAAATCTACAGCTAACCTCATACTTTATGGTGAGAAACTTGAAGCTTTCCCACTAAAATCAGAAATAAGGCAAGGATTTCCCCTAATACCACCACTTTTCAACATTGTACTGGAAGTCCTATTTAATACAATAAGACAAGAAAAGGATATAAAAGTAATACAGGTTGAAAGCAAAAACTAAAGCTGTCTTTATTTGCAGATGACGTAACTGTCTATGGAGAAAATCTGAAAGTATTTTTTAAAACTCTCCTAAAACTAATAAGTGATTAAAGCAAGGTTGTAGAATACAACGTTAATATGCAAAACTCAACTGTTTCCCTATATCAGAATTAAAAACACAATACCATTTACAATTAGTACCCCTAAAAATGAAATACTTAATAATGTGTCTAACAAAATATGTACCAGATCTATATGAGGAAAATTATGAAACTCTGATGAAAGAAATCAAAGAACTGAATAAATGGAGAGATATTATTCCATGTTGATGGATAAGTGGACTCAACACTGTCAAGATGTCAGTTCTCAGTCTGATTTATAGATTTAATGAAATCTGAATCAAAAGTTGAGAAAGTAATTTTGTGGATATTGATGAACTGATTCTGAGGTTTACTTGGAAACAGAAGATATAGAATAGCCAACATAATGTTGAAGGAGAAAAACAAAGTTGGAGGATTGTCAGTAACTGACTTCAAAACTTACTATAAGGCTACAGTAATCAAGACATCCTTCCCACCTAAGGATCAATGATTTCCCTACTCCCACATGAAATGCTAGAGTTGACTGGAGTTATTTTTCTTTTCCCAGGTCAGTTAGGCTCTTAAGAAACCCTGAAAGCCTAGGCTCTGGTTAACTAGTTTCTCCCAAAGGCAAGCTTTAGTTTCAATTTTTAGTTTATTTTATATATGCTGGGAAAGATGGAAGGCCGGAGGAGAAGGGGAAGACAGAGGATGAGATGGTTGGATGGCATCACTGACTCAATGGACATGAGTTTGGGTAAACTCCGGGAGTTGGAGATGGACAGGGAGGCCTGGTGTGCTGCAGTCCATGGGGTCACAAAGAGTCAGAGACAACTGAGCGACTGAACTGAACTAGAGTATAATTGCTTTACAATGTTGTGTTAGCTTCTGCTGTACTAAGAAGTGAGTCAGTTACACACACACAGACACACACACACCACATATATCCCCTCCCTCTTGAACTTTCCTCCCACCCCACCCCCTGTCTCACCCATCTAGGTCATTAGAGCACCAACCTGAGCTCTGTGTGCCTTACAGCAGGTTCCCACTAGCTCTCTGCTTTACACATGGGTATATATGTCAATCTTAATCTCCCAGTTTGTCCCACCCTCCCCTCCCCTCAACCCCATGTCCACACGCCTATTCTCTACATCTGTGTCTCTACTCCTGCCCTGGAAATAGGTTCCTCTGTACCATTTCTCTAGATTCCATGTACTTGCATGGAATACATGCAAATATCGTGTAATACATCATGTAATACACAATATTTGTTTTTCACTTCAGACTTCACTCTCTATGATAGACCCCAGGTCCATCCACATCTGTACAGATGCCCCAGTTTTGTTCCTTTTATGGTTGCATAATCCTTCATTGTATGTGTGCACCACATCTTTATCCGTTCATCTGTTGCTGGACATTTAGTTTGCTTCCTTGTCCGGGCTACTGTAAATAGTGCTGCAATGAACACTGGGGTACATGTGTGCTTTTGAATTATGGTTTTCTCAGAGTATATGCGCAGTAGTGGGATTGCTGGATCATATGGTAGCTTTTTAAAGAAGGAGAGAATATTCTGGCATATTTCAGAACAGTCTCTTTTCCCTTCCCCACTGCTGGAAGCATGGGGGATTTTTCTCCAGTGTTTACTGTAGGAACCTGGTCAAGCTCCTGGAGGTAAACCTCACAAAACTGTGTAGGGCCCATCCTGACCGCGTCCTTCTAGAGTTTTTACTCTCAGAGCTGTCTACACTGAGCCTCCAGCAATTCATCCATTGCAGTTCTGGCTTTCCTGCCTCAGCTCAGGTTCCTTTGGTGGTTTCCACTCCAGAGTCTCTGCTCCAGTAAAGCCATGACTCCCTATGTTTGCCTGTCTGTCTCCACAGTCTTGAAGGCAGCAGTTTCCCGGTGTCTTCCCTTCTCTTACAGATCCAAGTAGAGTTGTTAATTTTTCAGGCTGTTCATCTTTTTTGCTTATTGCGAGTACAGAGAGGTAATTCTCAAGCTCCTTACATGTGGAACTAGAAACTGAAAGTCCTGTTTCCCCTATTATTAATATTTTCTTTTGATGCAGTACATATCTTACATCTGATGAGTCAATATTGACAAATCATTATTAGTTGAAGTTAATAATTTACATTAGGGCTCACTCCTTGTGTTGTCCATTCTATGAGTTTTGACAAATGTATAATGACATGTATCCATCATTACAGTATCACACAGAACAGCTTTCACTGCCCTAAAAATCTCCTGTGCTTCACTTATTTATCCCGTCTCTCAACCCCTTGGCAACCACTGGTCTTTTTACTGTCTCCGTAGTTTTGCCTTTCCCAGAGTGTCAAATAATTGGAATCATACAGTATATGGCTTTTTTAAATTGAGCTTTTTCATTTAGTCATATGCATTTAAGTTTCTTCCATGTCACTTCATGGCTCGATAGATCATTTCTTAGCTGAATAATATTCCATCGTCTGGATGCACCACAGTTTGTTTATCCACTCATCTACTGAAGGATATCTTGCATGCTGCGAAGTTTTGGCAGTTATGAATAAAGCTGTTATAAACATCTGTGTGCAGGTTTTCCTGTGGACATAACTTTTCAGATCATTTGGGTAGGTACCAAGGAGCATGATTGCTGATTTTTATGTTAAGAGTGTGTTTAGTTTTGTAAGAAAATGCTAAGCTATCTTCCAAAGAACTGTGTCATTTTGCATCCCCCTTGGCAATGAATAAGAGTTCCTATTGCTCCACATTCTCACCAGGTGGAGGTGAGGTGACAACACCTCATTTGGTGTTCTGGATTTTAGCTATTCTAATTGGTAGTCTTAGTCCATTCAGGCTACCATACAGAATACCACAGACTAGGTGGTTTATAAACAACAGAAATTTGTCACAGTTCTGGAGACAGGGACATCCAAGATCAAGGCACCAGCATATTCAGGACCTGGTGAGGACCAACTTCCTGATTCATAGACAGCCATCTTCTCACCATTTCTTCACACGGCAGAGGCAGTGAGGGAAATCACTGGTATCTCTTTTATGAGGGCACTTGCCCTATTTATAAGAGTTCTACCTTTGTGACCTAATCAATCAACTCCCAAAGGCTCCATCTACAAATCTCATCATATTGGGTGTTAAAATTTCAATATATGAATTTGGGGGAAAATGAATATTGTCTATAGCAAGGTATGTAGTGGTGTCTCCTTGTTAATTTTCATTTCACTAATGATGGATGATGTTGAGCATCTTTTCCTATGCATATTTTTAATCTATATACCATTTTTGTTTAGATGTCTTCTGTCCAGTTTTTAATTGTTTTCTTGCTTCTGAGTTTTAAAGCTTCTTTGCATGTTTTGGATGCCCACCTTTATCATTGCATTTTGCAACTATTTTCTCCCAGTCTATGGTTTTTTGGATATTCATTTTAGTTCAAATCTAAGTTTACAAACAATAGGTCAATTTTTTAAAAGTGTTATGAAAATATAGGAAATCCCTATAAGAAACTACAGGTGATAGTAGAAAATAAATTTCAAAGGCAATACACAAATGAAGAAATTCAGGAAACACTTCTTTAGGCTAAAGTGTTTCTCTCTCCCTCTTTTACACACACACACACACACACACACACACACACACAATGAGTCAAATTCCACCTCTCAGAATGTTCTTGTCTCAGCAGGTAACATTTCAGACTCCAGTTTACATAGCACAGGTGGGTTATTATTCCAGCAGCTTGCACATCTGGGAGTTCATTATTTCAAGTCTGTTAGAAATTATTTTTACCAAAGAGTACAGGCACTACACACACACATACAAATACACACACCTTAATATAAGTTTTAAGCCCAAGTGAAGGCTGAAAGAAAGGAAACTGGTAGTTTCAATTTTTTTTTTAATGCAGTGCCTTAGTTTAACAGAATTCTCACTCTTACACAAAATGTCTTTGTCAGGTCTCTAAATTCCTGGAATTTCACACATTTCCCCTTGTGTATCCACAGAAGCAAGAAAGACATATTCCCCCAACATCTTAGATCCTTGGCGCCACAGTGGGATAAATGGCACGAGCTAAGGCTGGAGGCACAAGATACAGGTTGTGTTCAATGACCTAAGAGAAGGTTGGTGGCCATAGTGCCACAGCGTTAATGGGAAGTGACACGAGGTCAGGGAGGTGGGCAGGGGCCAGTTTATGGGGAGGTCTTGAATGCCACTTTAAAGATTTTGAAAATGAAGAGAAGATCATAAAATAAGTCGTGCTGGGGCTGATATGATAACATTTGACTTGTAGATTAAAAACAAAAGTAATTCCTCTTCATCAGATATTCCTGAGAATGGTGATTTCAGGGCTAGAAAATTGGATCACTTGAGTTGCTTATTGCTTTTTGGAGAACTGGGAGTGAAGCAGATGCTTAATAGGCTATCAAGGAAAAAGCATAACCCTAGGAATAGCCTGTGGGCTAGTTGAAGGTGATTCTGCTGTGCTTTTTTTTCTTAGAAACACAATTCCCACCTCCCTTTCCTGTATGTAGGGCATATGTGTAGATCATTGTACCATCTTGGTCACTTTCTAGGACTTTCAGTAAAAGTGTGAACGTACCAACAGCTTGGTCTCAGGTTTCCAGCTTCTAAAACTGAGAGAGAGTACATTTCAAGCCACCTAATTTGTCATACTTTGTTACAGCAGCTTTAGCAAACCAATACAGTGAGCAACAAATCACCATACTATCTGTAGTATCAGAGACATTGTCATCAGAACGAATCACAGATATCCTCATACCATGTTTTGAATATTACAGATACTCCAGAATATCATTTATGCTCATCAGTATTTTGAAACACAATTGTTATTAAACCTGCTGCCAAACATGTCAATACAGGAGCACAGAGGGGGCTTTCCTGGTGGTTCAGGTGGTAAAGAATCTGCCTGCAATGCAGGAGACCTGGGTTCAATCCCTAGGTGAGGAAGATCCCCTGGAGAAGGGAAGGGCTACCCACTCCAGTATCCCTTCCCAGAGAATTCCATGGACAGAAGGGTCTGAGCCAGTCCACGGGGTCACAAAGAGTCAGACAGGACTGAAGTGACTAACACTTAAAAAAAAAAAAGTTACTATGTCACAATTTTTTTAATTACTTTGAGAACTGCATTTCAAAACTTTGAGATTCTTTCTTTATAACATCTGTATTTTATGTTGTGCTGTCTTGTGTTTAGTTGCTCAGTTGTGTCCAACTCTTTGTGACCCCATGGACTGCAGCCTGCCAGACTCCTCTGTTCTTGGGGATTCTCCCAGGCAAGAATATTGGAGTGGGTTGCCATGCTCTCCTCCAGAGGATCTTCCCAACCCAGGGATCAAATCCAGGTCTTCTGCATTGCAGGCAGATTCTTTACCATCAGAGATATTTTATCTTACATGTCTTAAAACATTATTCTGAGAAAGGGTTCATAGAATTGCCAAGGGGGTTCCTAGTAAAAAAATATGTTAAGAACCCTGCTTTAAGCAGAAGAGAAACACTATCAAGATAAGATATATACGCACACCTTATAATCCCTTCCCCATCACAGACAGAGTTCTGGGATCAGTGCAATGGATACGTGAACAGGTGTATGTTCAGGGAAGGGAATTGCTTTTCTAGTTAGAAAGTATGATGTGCAAATTTGTCATTATACATGGCAAATCAAGTGTAAGGCATTTCCCCACCCCATTCCCAAGTAACAAAATGTAAGCACCCAATGGTAGAAGCTTTGTTTAATTCTGTGTTCCCAGGTGTATTAGTCTGGGTTCTCCAGAAAAACAGAACCAACAGGTTATGGAGAGAGAGAATGTCAAGTAGAGAGACTGATTTATTATAAGGAATTGGCCCATAAGGTTATAGACACTGAGAAGTCCCAAGATCTTCAGCTGGCAAGCTGGACACACAGGAGAGCCTGGAATAAGTTCTAGTCTGAGTCAGAAGCTAAAAGCAGAAGAGTAATACCACAGCTAAAAGGCAGACAGGCAGGAGTAGTCCCCTCTTCCTGGAAGGTTAGCCTTTTTGTTCTATTCAGGCCTTCAGCTGATTGGATGAGGCCCATCCCCATCAAGTAGGGCAACCTGCTTTACTCAGTCTACAGATTCAAATGCTAATCTCATCTAGAAACACCTTCACAGATACCCCCAAAATAAGGTTTTACCCAGCATCTGGGCATCCTGTGTCCCAGTCAAGTTGACATGTAAAATGAATAACGGTAAGTCTAAGCTGTACTTAGCATACCACTGGTACTCGATAAGTACCTGTGGATACAAATGTGAGTAACAAATGCTGGAAATATCTAAATGGGGCCAGGAGGAAGGGGAAGAAACAGGCTGAAGATATTAAGTGTCCATCATGGTTCCCTGAGGATAAGAGGGAGAAGATTCAAGACCTCTGTTGGCTTCTGTGCACACGGTTTGCTTTTGACAGATGCCCGGGGAGCCGCAGGGACTGCTTAAGGTACACCTGTCAACTAACAAGTTTCCTAAACTGCAGCAGATGAGCCGAGCTGGGCAGGAAAACTTTGCATAAAGCTGGCAGCTAACATCACCAGGCAAATGGAAGACCCTCAAAAGAGATCCTGGCACTCAGAGCTGATTCCAGAGGCTTTAGGACTCCTGGACTACATGGCAGGGATCTGGGTTATTCTGGCAGTCTTGAGCAAACTCTACCAGCTCTGTGCATCCACCCCCATACACACAGACCTGCCTTGTAAAGTCTCCAAGGGCCCTGGGGACACTGAGGACAGCTCTCAGAAAGATGAGCCATTTAGTGACCTGCCCCTTTGAATGTCAAATCCTTCTGAATTAAGGCCTCCCACAGCTCAACTAAGGCTTCCCTGGTGGCTCAGATAGTAAAGCGTCTGCCTGCAATGTGAGAGAGCAGGGTTCAATCCCTGGGTCAGGAAGATCCTCTGGAGAAGGAAATGGCAAGCCACTCCAGTACCCTTGCCTGGAAAATCCCATGGACAGAAGAGCCTGGTATGCTACAGTCCATGGGGCCGCAAAGAGTCAGACATGACTGAGCGACTTCACTCACTCACTCACAGCTGAACTGCTACTCTTGACACACCACAGGGGTTGCTGTGAATGACCCAGACTCCAAACCTCAAGGGGCACTGTGGATGAAGCCCACCTTCAAAGGACTAGAGGAGAGTGAGGCTGTGAAGTCTGAAGATCATTATCTCTAGGTGCAGGGGAGGCAGGAGGAGTCCCATCAAAAACTCCCAGGTAGTCACTGAAGCAACGGCTGCAAGATACCCAGAGTGCAGGTTGGTGCAAGGTAGGAAAGCCAGGGTGCCCATCAGTCAATGACAGACTGGCTTCCCTCTTTGGGGAACCCTATTGGGTTTCCCTGGTGGCTCAAATGGCAAAGAATCTGCCTGCAGTTCAGGATACCCAGGTTCAATCCCTAGGTCTGGAAGATCACCTGGAGAAGAGAATGGCACCCACTCTGGTATTCTTGTCTGGAGAATTCCATAGACAGAGGACAGGTGTGTGGGGTCACAAAGAGTCAGACACAACTGAGTGACTTTAACTTTCACTTTTTCACTTAATGGTCTCACTGCTTTCTTAAAGGTCTCACTTTGCTCACATATACACTTGAAACTCTTAGCCATGAACTCCATTCTGGAGGTTTAGGTAGCAGGTAGAGAACAGCTGGGGCTGTCTGCCATCCAAAATTGAGAAAAGTAGAAGAGTATGGGCTGACCAGCCAGCCCTGGGTTATCTCCTCCCATACAGTGGTTTCCATAGCAAAACTTGCTCAGCCAAGTGGTGAATAAAGAGAGACCTGGGTGTAGATCGCCTCTCTTTCATAGCAGTGCATCACAGCTGAGACAAAGAACAAGAGAATGTGCATGGGGCCACAAGCAAAGTTGCACCAAATCTATTTCAGTTGGGGACTCTTAAGTCTGGGGATAAACTTCAGCAAGAATTTTCACAGCTTTTGGGTTCCCTGGCAGTTTGTCTGTACTCACTATATAAAAGAGCCATTTGGGCACTATGCCACTGAGTGACTGAACAACAAAATGCACCAAATTGTATCCCCTCCACAGTTCATGTATTGAAGTTCTGATCCCCAGGACCTCAGAATGTGACTGTCTTTGGAAACAGGCTCTTTTTAAGAGGTGATTAAGGTGAAATCCATGGCTCAGACAGTAAAGTGTCTGCCCGCAATGCAGGAGACCGGGGTTCGATCCCCAGGTTGGGAAGATCCCCCGGAGAAGGAAATGGCAACCCACTCCAGTACTCTTGCCTGGAAAATTCCATGGATGGAGGAGCCTGGTGGGCTACAATCCATGGGGTCGCAAAGAGTTGGACACGACTGAGTGACTTCACTTTCACTTTCTAAGGTGAGATCAACCCTGAATGTTCATTGGAAGGACTGATGCTGAAGCCGAAGCTCCAGTACTTTGGCCATCTGATGCAAAGAGCTGACTCATTGGGAAAGACCCTGATGCTGGGAAAGATTGAAGGCAGGAGGAGAAAGGAGTGGCAGAGGATGAGATGGTTAGATAACGTCATGAACATGAGTCTGGAGCAAACTCTGGGAGACAGTGAAGGACAGGGAAGTTTGTGTGCTGCAAAACACGGGGGTTGCAGAGTCAGACATGACTTAGTGACTGAACAACAACAAAGGTGAAATGAAATCATTAGGGTGGGCCCTTATCCAATATGACTGGTGTCCTTAGAAGAAGAGGAAATTGGGATGCAGAAGGAAGACCACACGGGGAGAGGGAGTATCTACAAACCAAGGACAGAAGTCTCAGGAGGAACCAACCCTGATCTTGGAATTCCCGCATCTGCAACTATCAGCAATATATTTCCATTGGTTAAGCCACTCAGGCTCTGCTGCCTCATTATGGAAGCCCTAGAATATTCACAGGCTCCTCAAGACAAAGAGTACAAACACAGCCACCTATCAGGGGAACTGACCATTCAAAGGTGTCCCAGGCCAGATGGATTCCTACTTAATGCCTGGTTGTCTCCAGCCAATTTTGTAATGTCTAAATTTCAGTATTGTGTGTAAAGCTCCAGTTCCCCACCCTAGTTTTAACTTTGAATCTGAATGGAATCTATCTAACGCTTGTCTCTCTTGACATCTGCATGCCCTTCCCGAGTGCTTTGTCCATGTGCAGCCCTCAGGGATGTCTCATGTACCGGAGACTAAAGGTCTGGAGGAAATGAAAAACAAAATAGAGCAAATGAAGCAACTGACAAACAACTAATCTCAAAAATATACAAGTAACTTATGCAGCTCAATTCCAGAAAAATAAACGACCCAATCAAAAAATGGGCCAAAGAACTAAATAGACATTTCTCCAAGGAAGACATACAGATGGCTAACAAACACATAAAAAGATGCTCAACATCACTCATCATCAGAGAAATGCAAATCAAACCACAATGAGGTACCATTTCACACCAGTCAGAATGGCTGTGATCCAAAAGTCTACAAGCAATAAATGCTGGAGAGGGTGTGGAGAAAAGGGAACCCTCTTACACTGTTGGTGGGAATGCAAACTAGTACAGCCACTATGGAGAACAGTGTAGAGATTCCTTAAAAAACTGGAAATAGAACTGCCTTATGACCCAGCAATCCCACTGCTGGGCATACACACGAGGAAACCAGAATTGAAAGAGATGCATGTACCTCAATGTGCATCACAGCACTGCTTATAGTAGCCAGGACATGGAAGCAACCTAGATGTCCATCAGCAGACGAATGGATAAGAAAGCTGTGGTATATATACACAATGGAGTATTGCTCAGCCACTAAAAAGAATACATTTGAATCAGTTCTAATGAGGTAGAAGAAACTGGAGCCGATTATACAGAGCAAACTAAGCCAGAAAGAAAAACATCAATATAGTATACTAACACATATATATAGAATTTAGAATGATGGTAATGATAACCCTGTATGCGAGACAGCAAAAGAGACACAGATGTATAGAAGACTTTTGGACTCTGTGGGAGAGGGAGAGGGTGGGATGATTTGGGAGAATGGCATTGAAACATGTATCAGTTCAGTTCAATCGCTCAGTCGTGTCCGACTCTGTGACCCAATGAATTGCAGCACGCCAGGCCTCCCTGTCCATCACCATCTCCCGGAGTTCACTCAGACTCACGTCCATCGAGATGCCATCCAGCCATCTCATCCTCGGTCGTCCCCTTCTCCTCCTGTCCCCATTCTCTCCCAGCATCAGAGTTTTTTCCAATGAGTCAACTCTTCGCATGAAGTGTCCAAAGTACTGGAGCTTCAGCTTTAGCATCATTCCTTCCAAACAAATCCCACGGTTGATCTCCTTCAGAATGAACTGGTTGGATCTCCTTGCAGCCCAAGGAACCCTCAAGAGTCTTCTCCAACACCACAGTTCAAACGCACCAATTCTTCAGCGCTCAGCCTTCTTCACAGTCCAACTCTCACGTGCATACATGACCACAGGAAAAACCATAGCCTTGACTAGATGGACCTTAGTCGGCAAAGTAATGTCTCTGCTTTTGAATATACTATCTAGGTTGGTCATAACTTTTCTTCCAAGGAGTAAGCGTCTTTTAATTTCACGGCTGCAGTCACCATCTGCAGTGATTTTGGAGCCCAAACAAATAAAGTTTGACACTGTTTCCACTGTTTCCCCATCTATTTCCCATGAAGTGATGGGACCATATGCCATGATCTTTGTTTTCTGAATGTTGAGCTTTAAGCCAACTTTTTCACTCTCCTCCTTTACTTTCATCAAGAGGCTTTTTAGCTCCTCTTCACTTTCTGCCATAGGGTGGTGTTATCTGCATATCTGAGGTTATTGATATTTCTCCTAGCAATCTTGATTCTAGCTTGTGTTTCTTCCAGTCCAGCATTTCTCATGATGTACTCTGCAGTGAAGTTAAATAAGCAGGGTGACAATATACAGCCTTGACGGACTCCTTTTCCTGTTTGGAACCAGTCTGTTGTTCCATGTCCAGTTCTAACTGTTGCTTCCTGACCTGCATACAGATTTCTCAAGAGGCAGGTCAGGTGGTCTGGTATTCCCATCTCTTTCTGAATTTTCCACAGTTTATTGTGATCCACAAAGTCAAAGGCTTTGGCAATAAAGCAGAAGTAGATGTTTCTCTGGAACTCTCTTGCTTTTTCCATGATCCAGAGGATGTTGGCAATTTGATCTCTGGTTCTTCTGCCTTTTCTAAAACCAGCTTGAACACCAGGGAGTTCACAGTTCACCTAATTGCTGAAGCCTGGCTTGGAGAATTTTGAGCATTACTTTACTAGCATGTGAGATGAGTGCAATTGTGC
>SJYQ01000998.1:1592652-1656323 GCA_006410935.1 Redunca redunca
GCTTATATCTTTCCTTTTCTCCTTTGCTTTTCACTTCTCTTCTTTTCACAGCTATTTGTAAGGCTTCCCCAGACAGCCATTTTGGTTTTTTGCATTTCTTTTCCATTGGATGGTCTTGATCCCTGTCTCCTGTACAATGTCACGAACCTCATTCCATAGTTCATCAGACACTCTATCTATCAGATCTAGGCCCTTAAATCTATTTCTCACTTCCACTGTATAATCATAAGGGATTTGATTTAGATCATACCTGAATGGTCTAGTGGTTTTCCCTACTTTCTTCAATTTAAGTCTGAATTTGGCAATAAGGAGTTTCATGATCTGAGCCACAGTCAGCTCCCAGTCTTATTTTTGTTGACTGTATAGAGCTTCTCCGTCTTTGGCTGCAAAGAAGATAATCAATCTGATTTCGGTGTTGACCATCTGGTGATGTCCATGTGCAGAGTCTTCTCTTGTGTTGTTGGAGAGGGTGTGACCAGTGCATTTTGCTATGACCAGTGCATTTTCTTGGCAAAACTCTATTAGTCTTTGTCCTGCTTCATTCTGCATTCCAAGGCCAAATTTGCCTGTTACTCCAGGTGTTTCTTGACTTCCTACTTTTGCATTCCAGTGCCCTATAATGAAAAGGACATCTTTTTTGGGTGTTAGTTCTAAGAGATCTTGTAGGTCTTCATAAAACCATTCAACTTCAGTTTCTTCAGTGTTACTGGTTGGGCATAGACTTGGATAACTGTGATATTGAATGGTTTGCCTTGGAGATGAACAGAGATCATTCTGTCATTTTTGAGATTGCATCTAAGTACTGCATTTTGAAGTCTTCTGTTGACCATGATGGCTACCCCATTTCTTCTGAGGGATTCCTGCCCGCAGTAGTAGATGTAATGGTCATCTGAGTTAAATTCACCCACTCCAGTCCATTTTAGTTCACTGATTCCTAGAATGTCAACGTTCAGCTTTGCCATCTCTTGTTTAACCACTTCCAATTTGCCTTGATTCATGGACCTGACATTCCAGGTTCCTATGCAATATTGCTCTTTAAAGCATCGGATCTTGCTTCTATCACCAGTCACATCCACAGCTGGGTATTGTTTTTGCTTTGGCTCTATCCCTTCATTCTTTCTGGAGTTATTTCTCCACTGATCTCCAGTAGCGTGTTGGGCACCTACTGACCTGGGGAGTTCCTCTTTTGGTATCCTATCATTTTGCCTTTTCCTACTGTTCACGGGGTTCTCAAGGCAAGAATACTGAAGTGGTTTGCCATTCCCTTCTCCAGTGGACCACGCTCTGTCAGACCTCTCCACTATGACCCGTCCGTCTTGAGTTGCCCCACAGGCATGGCTTGGTTTCACTGAGTTAGACAAGGCTGTGGTCCTAGTGTGATTAGACTGACTAGTTTTCTGTGAGTCTGGTTTCAGTGTGTCTGCCCTCTGATGCCCTCTTGCAACACTTACCAACTTACTTGGGTTTCTCTTACCTTGGCGTGGGGTATCTCTTCACGGCTGCTCCAGCAAAGCACAGCTGCTGTTCCTTACCTTGGATGAGGGGTATCTCCTTACCGCCACCATTCCTGACCTTCAACGTGGGATGGCTCCTCTAGGCCCTCCTGTGCCAGCCACCACTCCTCAGGTTGCTCCTCCCGGTTGCCGGCCCTGGCCTCAGGCATGGGTGGTTCCTCCCAGCTGCCGCCCCTGGCTTCAGGCTCTGGGTGGCTCCTCAAGGTCACCGGCCCTGGCCTCCAGCGCGAGGTGGCTTCTCCTGGCTGCTCACATCTCGGACGCGGGGTGTCTCCTCCCGGCGGCAGCCAGGAGGATCTACCCCGCGTCTGAGGCCAGTGAAACATGTATACTATCATGTAAGAAGTGAATCGCCAGTCTAGGTTCGATACAGGATATAGGATGCTTGGGGCTGGTGCACTGGGATGACCCAGAGAGATGATATGGGGAGGGAGGTGGGAGGAGGGTTCAGGATTGGGAACTCATGTACACCCGTGGCAGATTCATGTCAATGTATGGCAAAACCAATACAGTATTGTAAAGTAAAATATAAATAAATAAATAAATAAATAAAAATAATAAAATAAATCCAAAAAAAAAAGTAAATAAAAATATACTCTACCAGCAGGCTGAGTACAGTGCATGGCATATCGTAGATGCCTATAAAATATTGGTTTAAATGAATGTTAAATAGAAGTCAGATATATGGATGTGGGGGAAGGGGAAGCAGAACAAGGTACCATCCTTTTCTCATATCCAGACATTTCCATGGGTAGGATCCAAAAGAGAAATGTTTAAAAAAAAAAATACATCTTGACTTTTAAGTCAAGTAGAAGTTGGCCTTAAACCAACCATCAGACAGAGGAACTAGAATCTTGACTCCAGAGGAGTTCATTGTTACCCTACCCTGGCCTCTAGGTAGGAGATAAGACTTGCCTGATACCATCCTTTTCCACTCTGAGTTTCCAAAATCTATCAACGAAATTCAGTGAAGGATAATCTTTTGGATGGGGAAAAAAAGCTCAGGTTTAACCAAGGCATTCCTGGGAAATTGTTTTTGCAAACCAAAAGGCTCTGTTCAAAAGTAAAAACTGAGTGTTGCCACTCATATCCCCTTGTCCGAAACTCAGACGTGTGGCCACACATTGGTGCAAAGAAGACTGGGAAATGTAATCTCTAGGCAACCTAGAAAAGTCACTTTACTCTGGAAGAAAGGGAGCCTCCATGGAGGGACAACTGGTAGTCCTTTGCTCTGCGTCCTCAGATATCCACTGCAACCCCTCCTACCTAGGCAGTCTGCATTCTCTGTGGGGGTTCACAAAACTCCCTGACATGAGTGACAGCAGCAGAAAGTACCCATGCTTCATCCCAAGACTTCTAGGACCCACTGGGGCATGACATGAACCATCAGATGGGAAAACTGTAAGCCTTTCCTCAAAGCCCTATTGCCCCTTTCCATTTTCATCTCCCCCTTCCATTTTCTTACACTATATTTATTATTTTTTCAACTTGAGAGACATCAGGTCTAATGGAAAGATCACTAACTCTGGTCCAGAAAACCTGGATCTGAGTCTTGCTAAGCCCCTTGGTGACTTCCCTGGTGCTTCAGATGGTAAAGCGTCTGTCTACAATGTGGGAGACCTGGGTTCAATCCCTGGGTTGGGAAGTTCCCTGGAGAAGGAAATGGCAACCCACTCCAGTACTCTTGCTTAGAAAATCCCATGGACAGAGGAGCCTGGTGTCCATGGGGTCGCAAAGAGTCAGACACGACTGAGCGACTTCACTTCACTTCAAGCCCCTTACAGGACATACAGCCTTATAGCATTTAACCCATCTCTGTCTCATTTTCTCATCTGCAAAATGGGGATTATAAGACCTCATGGGAGTGAACTGAAGACTAAGTGGCTCACAGTCAGGGCTCAGTAAATGGCAGCTGTTGGCATCACAATGCTTCTCTTGGTCACTGAGGTCATTGAGGCTGACTTCTACATAATCACCCAACAAGCGGAGTTTATTAACAGATCCTCCATTCCAGGGGTGACACGGGGTTTTCAGAGAATCAATATAAGTCACCCAATATACAGAGAGATGCTATAAATAAAATAGGATTCAAGAACTGTCCCAGATGGAACAGACCTCGGTACACCCTGGTTTATCATCTTCCTGTGTGTTGCTAATAGCAGTAGCAACAGCTGACATGTGTCTGATGCCTCCTCTGTGCCAGGCACCATGCTTTTCAAGCCGCACAATATTCCCACAAGGGAAATTTTCTCATTCTTCTTCCACAGGCTAGGAGTCTGTGTTCAGAGGGAAAAGGTGATTTACCCAAAATCACCCAGAGCCAGCCTACTATTCAAATCCAATATAAAACAGTATTTTTTATTTATCCATCTGCTCCTTTTATATTTAGGTGAAAAATCCCCCCGAAAAAAAACCCTAAGAGTAAAAATCACCCATTATCACACCACTTTCTTCTTTTGAAGTCTATAATGAAAGAAAAACTAAAGCCATCCCACCCCCAGAAATAACCACTTCATGCTTATGCAGCTTAATATTCTATAAATTGTCATTCTCACTCTCTTTGAAACAAATCATTTTAAACAGGAGGAGCTAAAACCTCTGTGTTAAAACCTGCTGGGAGAAATGGCTTCCACACTGTATATGCCGGCTTCTGTGGGTATCTTCCATTCATTTATTCATTCGTTCATTCATTCAACAAATATGAACCAAGAACCTTCATGTGTGTGCTGCGCTTAGTCACTCAGTTGTAGCTGACTCTTTGTGACCCCATGGACTGTAGCCCACCAGGCTCCTCTGTCCATGGGAATTCTCTAGGCAAGAATACTGGAGTGGGTTGCCATGCCCTCCTCCAGGGGATCTTCCCTCTGGAGGGATCAAAGCCAGGTCTCCTGCATTGCAGGTGGATTCTTTACCAGCTGAGCTGCCAGGGAAGCCCTAAGAACCTCATAGTTGCCAAGAACTAGTTCGGTACTTAGAACACAAAAATAAGACTCAGGCTCTGTCTTGGAGGAGTCACCAGCACAGAGAGAATGACCATCACCCATTACAACACAAAATGAAAAGAGGTATAATGTATATCAAGATGAAGATCGAAAAGGAGAAGACCCACGCTGAGAGATGCTTGCATTCAGGATTAGATGATGCATTGACTGTAGAGAACAGGGGGCAAGTCATCCCAAGCAGAGACCCATAGGAGGGAACCTGGAGGCCTTTTGTCTAGTTAGAACAGCAAGGAAGGGGGCTTCCCTGGTGGCTCAGTGGTTAAGAATCCACCTGTCAATGCAGGGGTCACGGGTTCAATCCCTGGCCCAGGGAGACTCCACATGCCTCAGGGAAACTAAGCCCCTGCTCCACAGCTACTGAGCCCACACTCTAGGGCCTGCGAGTCACGACTATGAAGCCCACACACTCTAGAGACTGTGCTCTGTTCTCCACCACTATGAGAAACCCGTGCACCACAGTGAGGTGTAGCCCCCGCTCATAGCAGCTAGAGAAAGCCCTTGCAAAGCAACAAAGACCCATGCAGCCGAAAGTAAATAAGTGAATAAAATACAAAGAACAACCAGGAAAGGGATGGAAAAGAAACATGGGCCTTGAATAACATTGCTTAATTTTTAGAAATGTTAATAAGAAAGAGAGTTGCCAACATTTTTAAATCCGTCATTAAGAATATAATCTGGAAATAAAGGGAAATAAACTACCAGTACAGGCACCAACATAAATAAACCTTGAAAACGTGATGCCAGGTGAGTGCAGCCAGTCAGAAAAGACCATATAGTGTTTGACTGCATGTATATGAAATACCCAGAACAGGCAAATGTATAGGGACAGAAAGTAGATCAGTGGTTACCTAGAGGTAGCGGGGTTTGGGGAGGAAATGGGTAGAGACTGCTAATGGGTATGGGCTTTGCGAGGAGGAGGTTAAGAAAATGTTTGAAAATCGATTGTGGTGATGGTTGCACAACTCTGTGAAAATACTAAAAAACACTGAATTGTACACTTTAAATGGATGAATTGTATGGTATGTGAATTATGGCTCAATAAAACTCGTTTTGAAAAAAAGAAGCTTAACAGAGAAGAAGAAAAACAAATAACTCAATCATTAGAAAATAATACACTCCTGGGAAACTGCCAGAAGTAAATACATGTTCAGGATCAGCTTTTGTTGTCAGTGTTGTTCTTCCATGATTTGACTTTGGACAAAGGGAAAATCTACTTTTGAACCTGAGTTACCTTGAGAACCAGTTGGTCAGTCAACAACCCGGTCAATTTTTTTGTCTCCTCTATCCAGAGGTTACCTAGAGGACAGTGCATCTCAAAGCCTGGTCTGCCAACTGCATCCATCAGAATCGCCTGGAGGGTGGGTTATAAATGCAGATTCCTGGGCACGACCCAGAGCCAGGAATCAAAATCTTAGGAACATAAATCCCAAGAATCTGGACTTTAATTTGGAGATGCACCAAAATTTGAAGACCTCTGCTCTCTATTATGATTCTCAACTTGTAATTTCCTCCACTGCATGATGATGGCCCCCAACTGATTTCTGTGGCTGGGCTAATTGTAAATAGTCACCCAGCTCACTGAGGCAATGGAACCGCATCAAGACAAATGCTTAGTGTGGAAGAACCTTTGCAAAGACATATGAAAATACATGTAAATTATATGTGTGATTGTAACAGATAAGGTGTGAGAGGTTGACTGAGTCTGAATGGGCCAATGGAAAGCCTCACAGAGCATGCTCAGGACAGGAAGAAGTGCATGACCAGAAAATAAAGGATTTCAGATTTGGGATTGCCCAGATTTAGGATTCCAGTCCCAGGAATTCCAGGATTCTAATGATTGACTGGATGACATCAAATTTAATTCCTATAATCTCAGTGGTGGGCTACATCACCCAAGAACATGACAGACTACCCTTTTCCCACCATCTGGGTTTTTCCAATCTGTAGTGCATCCTTCTGACCTCTACGGTTTGGCCTCATCAATTCTTCTCCCTAAGACTCAATCCTTCATATGTGAGATGATGGGTTTGATCCTAACTATCTGCAGGTTCTCTACTGACTATGTCATCACAAGATCAGATAACTTAAGGGGAAGATGTCTATCATTATTTTGAGTCAGAATTAAGACAAGAAAGGATATGGCCAGTATTTTTCAAGATCCATTTTAATGATGTCTAATTTACATATGTATGGATGTGAGAGTTGGACCAAAAAGGAAGCTGAGCACCGAAGAATTGATGCTTTTGAACTGTGGTTTTGGAGAAGACTCTTGAGAGTCCCTTGGACTGCAAGGGGATCCAACCAGTCCATCCTAAAGGAACTCAGTTTTGAATATTCATTGGAAGGACTAATACTGAAGCTGAAGCTCCAATACTTTGGCCACCTGATGCAAAGAACTGACTCATTGGAAAAGGCCCTGATGATGGGAAAGATTGAAGGCAGGAGGAAATGGGGATGACAGAGAATGAGATGGTTGGATGGCAACACCGACTCAATGGGCATGAGTTTGAGCAAGCTCTGGGAGGTGGTGATGGACAAGGATGCCTGGTGTGCAGCAGTCCATGGGGTCCCAAAGAGTGGGACATAACTGAGTGGCTGAACTGAACTGAATTTACATATGATCAAATGCTCCCATTTTAGGTGTACATTGTGGTGAGTTTTGACAAACACAACTTTTGTCCTCACCACAATGATCAAAATATGGGGTATTTCTAGCTCTCCAAAGAGCTCCCTGTCTCCCTCCCTGACGATCCTCCCTTGGTGTTTTCTATCACTACAGATTACTTTTGTCTTTTCTAGAATTTCATGTGCTGGAATCATCCAACATGAGCTCCTTTGTATGTAATACCTAGAGATCCATCCACGTGGTGCCATGCAGGCATAATGCCTTTCTTTTACTGCCAGCCTTGTTATCATGGGCCTGACAAGAAAAAAGCAAGCATCTCTTCCTAACAAGGGCCTCCCCTGACCAGACCAACCCTAGGATTTGCTTCCACACACCATACACCCCACCGCTGTAACCCTCACAATTAACAGTGGTTTTCCCAAAGGCTTCCCAAGGGTGCTCAGAGGAAATCCCAGATGTGCGGGTGTTCCCACTACCCAGGATGCTGCTGCATCATTTCTAAGGTCCTGGCCCCTGGTTTTAATCTGATGGTCAGTTTATCATTATGTCCTGGTGGCTCCTTGCAGAGGGCCTCTTGTGGTTAGCACATTCCAAGTCTGCACTGAGTCTGCTAAATGGAAGACCCCTTTCTCACACTCATTCTCCAGCCTGAAGGTTCCATACAGATGTGCTGGGCTGTGCGTAGTTGCTCAGTCGTGTCTGATTCTTTGCGACACCATGGACTGTAGCCCACCAGGCTCCTCTGTCCATGGGGATTCTCCAGACAAGAATTCTGGAGTGGGTTGCCATGCCCTCCCCCAGGGGATCTTTCCAACCCAGGGACTAAAGCACATTTCAGACAGATTCTTTACCATCTGAGCTACCAGGGAAGCAGATTATCACTCCCCTCTGTCCTCTTGTCCTGTGGCTTATCAATAAGGAGATGTTGAAGCTTATGGAGCAGAAACACATGGACAGTCCATGGCTGGAGACTGTCTTTTATGACCTTAGAAGTCCTGTGAACCAAGGAAGTCAGTTCAAGATGTTGGCTTGAATATTCAGAAGGGGTCTCTTTCCAATCATCTCCATTGTCATTTTACATGTATTCGTGTGGCTGGTCAGTTACTGTCTCTTTCCCCTATAGCACAGCAGGCTTCAGAGGGTGGGAACTGGTCTGTTCTGGCTCCCCACCCCAACCTCCATGCTTAGTATACTGTCTAATACACAAAAGGTACATCACAATTATGTGTCGACCAAGCCACTGAAGGGGAAGAAAGAAGTAAACAAATAAGGGGAGGGAGGGAGTATGAAAGGAAGGCAGACCAGAGCACATTGTTGGGCTTCCTCCCGCAACACTTGTAAGAAGGGGAGATCTGATGAACTAGAACATCAAACACACTCCTTTACTTATGCTTTTGTATTTTGTACTGTGGCTCTCTCTCCCTGCAAAAAGACATGTTCCACCCTCAACCCTGGTACTTGTGAACATGACCTTATTGGGAAATAGGGTCTTTGCAAGTAAAGATGTGGTCATCCAGGGGTCGGTGGGAGTTTGAATTCTATATGATTGGTGTCCTGATAAGAACAGAGAAGACAGACACACTCAGCGAGAGGCCATGTCACGACAGAGGCAGAGACTGGAGGGGAGCATCTACAAACCAAGCAACACCAGGGATGCCAGCAACACTGGAAGCTGGGAAGAGGTCAGGAGGGACTCTCCAGAGCCTTTGGAGAGAGCACAGCCCTACTGACACCTAGGTGTGGAGCTTCTAGCTCCCAGAACTGTGCAAGAATAAAGTTCTGTTGTTTTAAGGCACCAAGTTTGTGATTATGTGTTATGGCAGCCCCAGGAAACTGATGCATACCCCGATCACAAGGCTCATAATTGCCTATTTGCTGGTCTATTTTCCCTGCAGAAGGTGAAGGCATGACTTGTGCATCTCAGCAACCCCAGGATGAGGACAGAGTGCCTGACAGAGCTGTTGTTTGGTCTCTGCTCCCTGACTGGACAGGAGGAACGGGCTGGTGGCCACTCCACAGGACCCTTTCAGGCTCTCTCATGTCACTGGTTCTCCTGGGAAACCAGCCCAACAGCACCACCCCTGCCTGGGACGGTAACAGGGCGGATTCCTCCTCTGCAGAAAATGAACTGGAGAAGTGACCCTAAGTAATTGCATCCCAGGAAGGACTGTGAATTTGAAAAACAAACACGCTTCCTTTTAGCTACTTCCCCTCTCCCCCCAGTCCCCAATCTCCTAGCTACAGAAAGCCTCACCATCAACCCACTCCTCTGTCCAATAAAATTCTTCACGTTGACACAGAGCAAAATAGCTCATCAAGGACCAGGTTTGCAGGTGACTGAGCTGTACTGAGAATCGCAGTTCATTTTTAGAAAATAAACTCCAATTAGCAATCTCAGCTGCTTGTTTCATTTCCTGGCTGTTCATTTTTCACTTGTGCTGCTGCTGCTGCTGCTGCCAATATCTCTGTGGGGACTTCAGACCTGGAGGCCCTGAGGAAACATGTGGGTCTTGGTTCTTAACCTGTCGAGGGAACTTGCATTCTGCCAAGGTGAGGTCTGAGCATGGAGGAGACATGGTTGACACGTTGATTTCCTTTTGTATGTTGTACCAGACACCAGAATACTCCCTTTACAGACTTGTCATATGTGGGCTATTGATCCCATCTTACAGATGAGGAAACGGGGGCTCAAAGAAGTTAAGGATTTTCTGTCTCAGAGAATGTCATTCTTCCCTCCCCCACCCCAGTTGCCCAAGCCTGGGCATTCTTCTTAATTTCAAAATCATCAATTACTAACTCTTTTATTTTGTCTCCAAATTAGGTTTCAAATCCACATGCATCCCTCCATCCCCACTGCCTTTATCCTCATCTAGGTCACTATCACCCAACAAGCAATCATCGGTTGCCCAGTGTTTACCCAGCCGTGTTCCAAACACTGGGGATACAGGAAGAAACCACACTGGGCAAAGATCCCAGCCCTCAAGAAGGCTTTGTTACCTAGATCTCTTGCCTGGATCTCCTCTCCTCCCACACAAACCATTATCTACAGTGCAGCTCACTTTTCTGAAATCAAAATGTGATCAGGTCATTCCCTTGTACAGTTAATGTAAAGTTTGAGGTCTATCCTCCTCAGTGTGATTTACAAATCCCTTTTATGACCTGGCCCTTGCCATCTCCCCATCCCAACTCTCCTCCTCACATTCCATGTTCTACTTCCCTTCATATGAACTTTTCTGTATTTCAGAATCTAGGGTCCTGTACTCTTCCCAGTCCCCTGGCTTCCACACGTGGAGCTTTCTGCGCCTGACACAAGGTTTGCCCCCTTTACATCCTATTCATTCTTCAATTGCAGCCTGGACACCACTTCCACGGTTGCCTTCCCTGACCTTCGGCCCTGCCCGGGTTACACTGCAGCTTCTGCTCTGTGATCTCATAGCAGCCGTCTTCCCACATGCTAGCACAGTCATGCTTTATTAGGGCTGTCTTTGTCACTAGATTGAACCCTTGAAGACAGGGATAACATCTGCCCTGCTCATCGCTGAATCCACAAACCAAAGGCAGCCCTCAGTATTTGTTTGTGGAGTGAATGCCTATTAAAGAAGTGCCAGGTCTCGGTTCCATAGAGAGTAGTGACAGGAATGGGATTTGAACTTCAAACCCCTTCTCTCAACCACTGTAAAACGCATGGTGAAAGATGTGATCAGAACACACCATCACTGTCATAAATCTTCCCAATCAAAAGCAGAGACTCAGGCTAAGGAGGGGTTTCCGAGGTGGCGCTAGTGGTAAAGAACCCGTCTGCCAATGCAAGAGACATGAGATTCGAGTTCAATCCCTGGGTCGGGAAGATCCCCTAGAGGAGGGAATGGCAACCCACTCCAGTATTCTTGCCTGAGAATCCCATGGACAGAGGAGCCTGGTGGGCTACAGTCCATGGGGTCACAAAGAGCTGGACACGACTGACACAACTTAGCATGCACACAGGCTAAGGAGACAGGGAAGAGGGTGACACACAAGACACGGTGTCGGTGTTTCCTCGTCTTAGTAGCAGTAGTAATAGCAGTAGTGTTAGTTGCTCAGTCGTGTCCGACTCTTTGTGACCCCACGGACTGTCGCTCGCCTGGCTCCTCTGTCCATGGAATTCTCCACCAAGCATATTGGAGTGGGTTGCCATTCCTTTCTCCAAGGGATCTTCTCGACCCACAGATCGAACCCAGGTCTCCCCCAGCGCAGGCAGATTCTTTACCATCCAAGACACCAGAGAAGTCCATTTCATGATCTTAGGTCTTTAGAATGATTGAGCTTCTTCCTGGTTATCAAGGGACTGGCAGAAACCCAGAATATCCAAAAGAGGATGAACTTGAGACATTGCCTTGTCTTTCAGGCCCATTAGAATTGAGGTTCAGAGTGGGGACAATGTGCTCCTTCGACTTACACAAAGTAAGAGGCAAGTTTTGGCCTGAAACTCCTGACACCAGACATCATGCTTGTATCATGAGCATAACTAAAGTCTAAGTGCTGAGTCATTATGAAGTGGGTCAAAAATCCAAAAAAATTCTATATTTGCTCTTATGCTCAGAGCTGTGACTGTGGAGGGGGGTATCTTTACTTCTTGAAGGAAAATTCCTTTGTAAGAAGGAAAGGTGAATACTGATACCACTGGGGTTAGTACAGGAACCACTGTGGGCCATTTCAAGAAAACCAAGTGGGTTTTTTGTGTGTGTTTTTTTACATAGTGCCTACCTTACTCATTATTTCTTCTTTTTTTTTTTTCATTGTTCTTTTCATTTGTTTGTTTTGTGGCTGTACCACGCAGCATGTGGGATCTTAATTCCCTGACCAGCCATGGAACCTGTGCCCTCTGCCATGGAAGTACAGAGTTTTAAACACTGGGCCACCAGGGAATTCCCCAACCAAGTGACTTCTCTCTTAGTCATCCATCAGCAGGGAAGACAGGGAGAAACAGAAAGGAAATCTGACCTACTTGTGGGGCTACTTACCCTCATCTCCACTGGGAGGAAACGGAGAGGTAGGGACTTGTGGGCAGACTGAGTAAGTCTGTTAATTTACTGTGTTCCAGGCATGCTAAGAACATCACATGCCTTGTCCCATTCAGTTCTAGTAACCCAACGGGACATATGCCCATGATTGTACAACTAGTAGGCACTGAGCTGGGTCTTGAATCCGACGTTAAGCCTGGGTTTCACAGACAATGTGCGACATTGACTCTAGGACAACAGAACTGTTGGCTGATAGTGACTGGATGACCACTGATCAAATGCTGCCCGGCTTAGAACTGTGTCATCTTCCCTATCCTAGGGGAGGCCCAGACAAAATAAGAATGATGTCCAAGGTCCCTCAGGGAAACCATAAGGCTAACCATAAGTTAGCCCTGGAAATACCTAAAGATCATGAGAACTAGAAAAAGTACTGACCTCAGCATTCTAGAAAGTCCTCAATCTACTGAGAACAATGAAAATAACTACTAACCATCTACTATGGGATTTCTATAGATAACTTCAATCTGTGTGAGGCTGACCTTGAGAGATCATTATAATTTCCATCTCTATTTTATCTAAAGTACCTTCAAAGAAGTCAGGTAATGGAAACAAAGCCAGGGTAGTGGTTAGGGGTAGGATTCAAGCCCAGATCTGCCCTTCACCACCATGGGATGCCAAATCGCCACAGCTTGACCACCAACACAAACGTTGCACCTGGTTTGAGCTCCAGTGTCCTGACTTCCGTGTTTTGATTTCATGTTAGAAAGAACCTACCTCCAGTGGGGATCTGAGGGTAAATCAGGCAACCTCAAAACACATTGGAGTTCTGCACCATGCAAATACAGACTCTCTTGCTCTGCTTTGAATTATTATTATTCATTGTCCTTGGAGAGAAATGAAGGTAGGAGAAGCAATTTATTGCTAAGCCTGCAGCTGGAGAAAGACAAGACTTAGGATAAAATTGATTGGGCAAGAGGGTCACTATCCTTCCTTTCATTTGCATAAATGCATATTCCTGAGAAATAAACCTACAGCCACTAACAGCATTTGCTGCCTCTCACCCTGGAGTGAGCTCACCACCACTCAAGTCTCCCTGCATCCTTCATCTCCAAGCTTCTCCCCTGCTGCTCACTCCCAGAGCCCTTGGTAGAATTAAAATTATAAAGATGGTAAAATTCAGCAACTGTTCCTGTGATATCTAAAGATTAAATACCAGCTTTTTTCTTCCAGCAACAGTGTCCTGCCCAGAGATTCTAAAGCAAGAGATCGAGCTGGTTAGAGCTTCCTCAGGAGCTACAAACCAGGCTCGGGAGCCAGACAGATAAACCACAGTCCTTAAAGTTAACTGCTGTAAGCCTCCCTCAGTTTCATCATCTGTAAAAGGGGGAAAAGAATGGACGCCTCCTCGTGAGATTGTGGTGGGCATTCAAAGAGCAGATTCATTTTACAAACCTTTACAATAGACCAATATTCATTGGAAGGACTGATGCTGAGGAGGAAGCTCTAATACTTTGGCCACCTGATGCGAAGAACTGACTCATTGGAAAAGATCCTGATGCTGGGAAAGATTGAAGGCAGGAGGAGAAGGGGATGACAGAGATGAGATGGTTGGATGGCATCACCGACCTGATGGACATGAGTTTGAGCAAGCTCTGGGAGTTGGCGATGGACAGGGAGGCCTGGCGTGCTGCAGTCCTTGGGGTTGCAGAGTCAGACATGACTGAGCGACTGAATGACAACAACAACATGTAAATATTCTATAAGTGGCAGTGAGGGGCTGACATACCTGCATTCAGGTGGCTTAGGGTTAAGGACCTGGGCTAGGGGTGGTCAGGCCTGGGTTCAAATCCCAGTGGTCCATTTTCAAGTTGCATGACACTGGGCAAGTTTGTAACCTGAGGCCGTTTCCTCTCCTGTAAAATGTGGGAAGACTGGAGGAAGGGAAGACTACAGTGCCTGCAGCAAAGGGCTGCTGTGAGGATGAAGTGAGTGCCTATGCTAGGCATGTGGTGGGTACAGTCGTCTACTAGGGCAGCTATAACAAAATGCCGCAGGTTGGGCAACATAAAAAACAGACATTCTTTTCTTCAGAGTTTTGGAAGCTAGAAGCCCATGATCAAAATGCTGCTGAGTTCAGTTCCTGTTTGGAGCTCCCTTCCTGTCTTCCCTTCCCTCCTGTGCTCATGTGGCCTTTCCTCTGTGCACTTGGTGGGGGAGAGAGGGGAAGAGAGAAAGAGGGAGGGAGGGAGCACTCTGGTGTCTCTCCCTCTTCTTATAGGGCACAAAGCCTATGGGATTAGGGCCCGATCCTTATGACCTCATTTAACCTTATTTATCTCCCTGAAGACCTTCTCTCCAAGTAGCTGCACAGGAGCTAGAACTTTCACGTATGAATTTTAGTGGGACATAGTTCAGCCTATAAATGTGTTCAAACAACATTAACTATTTTGAGCAGTCCACTCAGGGAAGTAGCTGGAACTAAAATATTAATGCAAAAGTAGAAAGCTGATTCCGTGGATCTCCTGCCCTCTGCATTTCCCCTCCAACAACCAAAAAACAGCTGTAGTCACCCCTTCCAGACAAGCCATGTCCTCCCCCACCTATCGAGGCTTCAGTCATTGTTGATGTGGAATCCCCTTTCTCCTTACTTGAATGTTTTCCAACCTTCTTTTCTTCCTCCCTGGTACCAATGAGAGGTAACACCACTCATCCACAGAACTATCTGAAAATCAGTTTGCTACACTTAGCAGCTGGTGGCTTTGCTATGGGGCAAAATATTTAACCAGCAGCAGGTGGGGCAACTGGGGATTTCCATCTAATACCAGATAATTTGGGTATCTCAGAGATCCAGGAATTCCATGAGAATCCTCAAGAGAGGGGAAAAAAAAAAAGGACTGTCTTAGTTTTCTGTTTTATGGTACTACTAGTATAGTAACAGCTATTTGTTGAGTATCTACCATGTAGTATCTGCTCAGCACTATCTGAGAGCTTTACACGGGTCACTTCATTCGACCTTCTTAATAAGTCCATGGCAGTGACTCTGGGGGAAGGGGGAGGGGGAGGCACTGTGCCCCCGGGAGACTTTTGGCAATGTCTGGGGTCAGTTTTAGTTTTCAAAACTGGGGTCGGGGGTGGGGAGAATGCATTACTGGGATCTAGCAGGTAGAGGCCAGGAATGTCGTTCAACATCCTACAACACACAGGACAGCCCAAATATCTGACCCCGAATGTCAATAGTGACAAGGCTGAGAATTCTGTGCTGTAAGATAGCTGCTGCTGCTGCTGCTGCTAAGTCGCTTCAGTTGTGTCTGACTCTGTGTGACACCATAGATGGCAGCCCACCAGGCTACCCCATCCCTAGGATTCTCCAGGCAAAAACACTGGAGTGGGTTGCCATTTCCTTCTCCAGTGCATGAAAGTGAAAAGTGAAACTGAAGTCGCTCAGTCGTGTCTGACTCTTTGTGACCCTGTGGACCGCACCTACCAGGCTCCTCTGTCCATGGGATTTTCCAGGCAAGAGTACTGGAGTGGGTGCCATTGCCTTCTCCAGTAAGATAGCTACTCTTTTAAAAACAGTTTTATTTGTTTATTTATGGCTGTGCTGGGTCTTCATTGCTGTTGTGGGCTTTTCTCTAGTCGCAGGGAGCGAGGGCTACTCTTGAGGTGCAGTGCTTGGGTTTCTCATTGCAGTGGCTTCTCTTGTTGCTGAGCGGGGGCTCTAAGATGCACGGGCGTCTATAGCTGCAGCGTGTGGGCTCAGTAGTCGTGGTTCCTGGACTCTAGAGCACAGCTTCAGTAGTTGTGGAGCAGGGCTTAGTTCCTCCGTGGCATGTGGGATCTTCTTCCCGGATCAGGGATCAAACCCATTTCTCCTGCATTAGCAGGCGGATTCTTTACCACTAAGCCACCAGAGACGCCCTAACATAGCTACTCATTGTTTCTTCTTTACAAGCAAGGACAATGATTACCAGAGGAATGAAAATCAGCTCAGATCACAGAGGAGGCAGGATCTGAACCCGAGACTTATAGATTTCAGAGCCTCTCTCTCCACCAAGTCCTATAAACAAGCATGCACACACATCAGCATATGCATCAAACGCCGCGCTCCTTGAAATAAAAGCTATGGCAAACCTAGATAGTGTATTAAAAAGCAAAGACATCTCCTTGCCAACCAAAGTCCACATAGTCAAAGCTGTGGTTTTTCCATACCTTTCCATCTGCACATAGTCATGAGTAGATGTGAGAGTTGGACCATAAAGAAGGGTGAGCCCTGAAGAATTGATGCTTTTGAATTGTGCTGGAGAAGACTCTTGAGAGTCCCTTGGACAGCAAGGAGATCAAACCAGCCAATCGTAAAGGAAATCAACTCTGAATATTCACTGGAAGGGCTGAAGCTAAAGCTGCAATACTTTGGCCACCTGATTCGACGAACTGACTCATTGGAAAAGACCTCAACGCTGGGAAAGATTGAAGGCAAGAGGAGAATACGGTGGCAGAGGATGAAATGGTTGGATAGCATCACCGACTCAGTGGACATGAATTTGAGCAAACACCAGGAGCTAGTAAAGGACAGGGAAGCCTGGCGTGCTGCAGTCCATGGGGTCACAAAGAGCCAGACATGACTGAGTAACTCAACAATAACAACAACAAATGTATCAATATAACATCCTGCCTTCATTCAAGCCATTGGTGTTTCTGAGACTGTGGGACCACGGGTGGACACCACCCATTGCTGTAGACCAGCTAACTGAAGCAATTCTGCAGTGTTTTAACACTAGAAACCAGCTCACATTTGATCCCAAGTCATCTTTGAACTCTCAGAACAGATATTCTTCACAAAAGAAACTGATTCATGAATTTCCCAACTGCTTTTTCCCCCCAGCTGCAGCTAATATACGTATTTCCAGCTATAGATTATATTGAATCTCTGGGACTGAAAAAAAAGGGAAATCAGCTTCAGGTGCTGAGCTAAAGAAAGAGGAGTTTTAAAAGAAAGAGAATGATTTGCCCTAACTCTCCATATTCACCCTCATGCTTCAGATCAAAAAGTAATTGCCAATTGTTGTCATGTTAAGAGAGAGGTAACTGTGTAGGTCAAACTTTCTGATTTCTTATTCAGGGAAATTTTCCACTCCCCAACTCTCATCAAAAAAGCCCAAATCTAAGAAAGCCGTGCTGCCAAAAGGGGCTCAGAAAACACAAATGATTTTCTTTAAAGACTCTTTTGTCCATCAAAAAGCAAGCCACTGGATCAGACTAATTATTTCCCAACAAAGAGGTGAGATTTCTTTTTGCATCTGCTCGCTTTTGCTATCAAAGGAACTTTTTTTTTTTTAATGTATCCTGGACAAGGAAGCTCAAAAGAGAGGCATGTGTCCGAAGCGAATAATATTTTTTCACATTATTTCCGGTTGAATTTGCTTAAATCTGTCATATTTTACTCCTTGTCATTATTTGAAATCTTCACCATGAGTTACAGCTCGTGAGGGACAGGAAGGCACTCCTGTGAATGATGCTGGGTAGCAGAGGATGAAAAAAGACAAAGATAGGTCCAGGGTGACTGATGAATAAAGGGAATAAGGAAGAGGTGACTGTTTTATCTCAATAGCGTTATTGATATCTTTGTATTAGAGGCATAGAGAGACTGTATTTGTGAACTGGATAGGGATTATTCCAAAGGAAAAGCAATATTTGGATTAAAACGGGTTTATGAGTTATGTCAAATGAGCATCTCTTGCCTTGGGATTACCCAAAAAGGCCTGTGCTCATGCATATACCTCGCATTTCCCCTAGCATTCACGAGCACTGTGGATTAGCCCTGGGAAAGGGAGAAGTGCCCTTTCAGAGAGGGTGATGCAAAAATGAAAGTAACCACAGTGAAAGCCAAGGTTGCGCTATGTGTGCCAGATACTGTTCCATGTCCTTTGCATCAATTCATTTCAATAGCCTTTAGGGAGTGGGCATTACCACTATTTTCATTTTACAGATGGAAAAACTGAGGCACAACTGTGGGTTGAAGTGTCGTGGTTAAAAGCTGCAGGCTTTTGCAAGTGCAGGCTGGCTCAGTACAGATTCTGATTCTGCATCTGCTAGCTTTGTGATCTTGACCAAACAGAGGGTCAAGTTACCTTGCTGAGTCTAGCTTCCTTGTTAGTAAAATAGAAATGATGATGGTGGTGGTAGTAGTGGTGATGATGATAACGGTGATGAGATGATGATGGTGGAGGTGATGATCAGTTCAGTTCAGTCACTCAGTCATGTCCGAATCTTTGCGAACCCATGGACTGCAGCACGCCAGGCTTTCCTATCCATCACCAACTCCCGAAGCTTGCTCAAACTAATGTCCATCGAGTTAGTGATGATGCTGATGGTACCTAGCTAATTGTCAATGGGATAGTTTTAAGGATGAAATGAGATAATCCAAGTAAAGTACTTAGCACCCTGCCTCACAAAAAGTACCTGTCAATAAATATGAACTCTTCATGATGGTGAATTCATTATTTTAATTCTCAAGCAGATGGAGACTCAGTCTGGCCCCATGGAAAGATCTTTACATTTAAGCAGATCAAACTTCTAATGCCTGCTCAGCTCCTGTGTGACCCGGGGCAACTAAGTTGATCTCTCTGAACCTGATATTGGTGCATGAAATAGAGCCTAGTCCAGTGGTGGCCGTGTGTAATTTATATTCATTGCTTAGTGAATAAAAAGCATCTTTCTTTTTTAAGCTGAAGTATAATTTACAATGTTGTGTTAGCTTCTAATATGTATCAAAGTGATGCAGTTATAATATATATATAGACATGTATATTCTTATCCATATTCTTTTCCATTATAGTTTATTACAACATATCTCTTTTTATTTCAAAACTTCAAGTCTCTCCTTTCCTTTCTCTGTCAGTCTCTGTCATCCCTCAGCCTCTCCCAGCCCTGAACCAATCCTGAACAAGCTCTGGTAGGAGTTTGGAATTCAGCCTGGAGTCCTGGGTGTATCTTTTGCCACAACCCCCCAGATGCCTGTTGACCTCCCAGAACAGTCCTGTTTTCCTGTCATACTCCATTCCCCCAGGGAAATCAGGGTCTCCCTGTATTGTTGAGTCTATGACCAAGCTTGGTCTTAGCAGCCCTCTGATCATGGGAGGCTAGACTCTGCCCACTCTTGCATGTCTCTGAGCTGTTAGCCCAAGTTCTACATGGAATCCAGAATGCAAGTCACCACCCACCAGATGCTTCAGAGTCAAATAGACATGAGTTTAAATTCTGGCTATGACTGATCAAGTCACTCCACCTCTCCAAGACTCAGTTTTCTTACTTGTGAAATGGAAATAAAAAGCCCTATTACATATGCGGCTGTTGAGAGGATTAAACATAACACTGTATATAGAGCATTTAGGATAGTATTTGGTTCGTAGTAAACTGTCAATAAAAATTAATCACTTCCTGGGGACACTTTTAATCATCTCAACCCTCACATCCCCACTCAGATCAAGCCCCTTCGATGTCACCTGCAGCAGATACAGCCCAAGTTGACCATATCCCTTTCATGCCAGGTTAACTCCCCCAGCCTGGGTCCTTTATACTCCTGGCATTCTTCCTTTCTTTCAATCCCCCTCAGAGGTTCTTGTATAACCTAATAAAGCTTCCACATTTTACATCACAATGTCATTCAGCCTCTTGAGGGTTCCTCTAGACTGTGTGCTTTAAAGACTGCTTGGTACTTTCCAGGTACCAAACCATTGCCCAATATTATTAGGAAGACAGGCGGGTCTAGGATGAAAGATGCCCTCATACCAAGTCAGCACCACATCATTCCCCTCAAATCAATGGTTCCCTAGTGAGACTCTGACTCCTCACAACTCTTTTGGTTGCAAGTAACAGAAACCTGACTCAGTATAGCTTAAGTAAAAAAGTAAATTAATTGGCTCACATTAAAGGTCCAGGGGGCTTCCCAGGTGGCACTAGTGATGAAGAACCTGCTTGCCAATGAAGGAGACAAGGGTTCAATCCCTGGGTCAGGAAGATGCCCTGGAGAAGGAAATGGCAACCCACTCCAGTATTCTTGCCTGGAGAATCCCCATGGACAGGGGAGCCTGGTGGGCTACAGTCCATAAGATCACAAAGAGTTGGCCACAACTGAAGTGGCTTAGCATGCACACAAAGAACCAGAGGCCAGTCTGGCTTTGAGAAAGACTTGATCCAGAGTCCAGGAGAGAGCATCAAAAATCTGCCTCTGTCTCTCAACTCTTTCTTTCTTATTGGCTTTATTTTGAAACAAGCCCTTCCCTTTTCACAGTAAAGCTAGCAGCTCCAGGAGACACCCCTATCAGCTGAGCATCAGTGTCTGCACACAGCAAAGCCAATCTACCGACACTGGGTTGTGGTGAAGGAAAGTGTAGCATTTATCACAAGGCCAAGCAAAGAATACAGACAGCCAATGCTCAAAAGAACCAAACTTTCCAATAGATTTCAGGGAAAGGTTTTTGAAGACAGGGGTGCATGATCAGCTTATGGATAGTTTTCTGACTTGATGATAAGGTAATAGGGAGTCAACATCATCAACCTCATGTTCCAACCAGTCTGGGGTCTACAGGCTTGCGGGTAGCAAGCAGTTAACTTCTTCCACCTGGTGGGGGTTTCAGTATTTGCAAAACAGCTTAAGGATATGGCTCAGAATATCATCTATTGCCCTTGAGGAGAAGCTAAAGGTCTTTGACTTTGTTTAATGGCTAACCTATTATTATTTTATCTTGCTTGGCTGTTTTCCTTTGTTGCTACATTTTCTCACTTCTCTGATTAAATTTTCCATTTGAGGAATGTCTAGGAAGCTGAAGTTCTTCTGCAAACAAGATACAGGTTGAGGATATGGTGGGGGGGAGGCTCTGTCGAGGGAAGGCCCCCTAGTGTCCTGCTCTGTTACAACATGGTCAGCCCTTCCCCAGTCACTGTGGCCAGGGAGACAGTACGTTTTGATTGATCAGATCTGCATTGTATGTCCACCCCTGGCACTGAGGGGAGAATCAGGCCCCCTCAAAACACCTGGACTGAATGAGGAATGAGCGATTCCCCAAGGGTCAAGCTGAGGCTCTGATTAGAAGAAAGGAGATTGTTGAGCAAAAACAAAGATGCACAAACTGGTTGGGAGTTATAACAACCTGATAAGACACTCCAAGCCCAGAGTCAGATTTGGCTCAACTCCACTCAAGGAATGGTCCTGTGGATCAATCAGAGATGAAACTTCAGACTTCAGACTTCACTTGGCATCATTCTCCTCACCAGCACAGTTCCCTTCTTCCTTCAGCTGTCAGTCTTTCACCCCCACAACACACACCTTGCTGATGCTAATCCTCCAACCTACTGTTGATACCTTGTGACTTAATTTCCACAGATGGGTGTCTGTTTAAGAGCACGCCTTATTGTCATTGAAATAACAGGATGCTAAAACCTTTATAAATTGATATGCTAGACAAGAGGGAGGCAAAAATGAATGCTAAGTTTCCTTGCATAATACTCTGTGGGATGTGTTTTTCCCCCTAAGAATATTTTAGCATTAATTAAGATAAACAATGATATATGCTGAAAGACAATTGAATCTGTTCTTGGTTAAAAATGTCCTCGTTGGGTAAAAATAGTACCCAAATTATAGCACATAAAGATGCAGGGGGAAAAATACTGTAAACCTATAACATGATTAAAATAGAAATGCAAACTGGTAATGATGAGGCCTGCAAGAGATCTGGGGGAGGAAGAGAAGGATGGGGAGGTAGCAAGGCATGTCATCAGGCTTAATTTATTCACCTCCCTCTGGGATTCTCTTTACTGTTCTTCTCTTTAATAATAATCACCATTTATCATGGTATGGTTAACATATGTTTTCAATGAAAGTGGTGTTGTTATTACCAGTTTCTAAGTGGGGAATCTGAGCCTTAGAAAGTTTAAGTCAAGGTCACACAGGTATAAAATGGCAGAACCAGGCTTTGAACCAGGTTAACTTCCCAAACACTTCCCAGCTCTCTATGCTACCTGACTGTACCCATGCTCTCCTCTTTGAGAGTCTCCCATATCACCTAACTAGCTCATCTCTTTAGAGTAGAGTACAAATAAAGCTAATAGTTCACAGAGGTCACAGTTATGATGTGCTGGGTCTGCCCTGGTGGCTCAGACACTAAAGAATCCGCCTGCAATGCGGGAGACCTGGGTTCAATCCCTGAGATGGGAAGATCCCCGGAGAAAGGAATTGAAACCCTCTTCAGAATTCTTGCCTGGAGAATTCCATGGACAGGGGAGCCTGGCGGGTACTCTCCATGGGGTCACAAAGAGTCAGACACAATTTAGCCACTGAGCACAGGCACTGTTCTAAGCTTTTCATATGTATTGGCTTATTTAATAGTCACATTATTATAACAATACTGAGAGATCATTACTTTCATTAGCCCCATTTACAGATTGATATTGTTGTTTAAGCTGTGTCCAGTTCTTTGCAATCCCATGGACTGCACCACACCAAGCTTCCCTGCCTTTCATTATCACCTGGAATTTGCTCAAATTCATGTTCACAGAGTCAATGATGCTATCTAACCATCTCACCCTTTGCCACCTCCTTCTCCTCCGCCCTCTGTCTTTCCCAGCATCGAGATCTTTTCCAATAAGTTGGCTTTTTGCATCAGGCGGCCAAAGTATTGGAGCTTCAGCTTCAGTCCTTCCAGTGAATATTCAGAACTGATTTCCTTTACTATTGACTGGTTTGATCTCCTTAGTGTCCAAGGGACTCTCAAGAGTCTTCTCCAGAACCACAATTCAAAAGCAGCAACTCTTTGCCACTCAGCCTGCTTTATGGTCCAGCTCTCACATCCATACCTGACTTCTGGAGAAACCATAGCTTGTTCTAGACAGACCTTTCGTCGGCAAAATGATGTCTCTGCTTTTGAATATACTACCTAGGTTTGTGATAGCTTTTCTTCCAAGGAGCAAGTGTCTTTTAATTTCATGGCTGCAGTCACCATCCACAATGATTTTGGAGCCCAAGAAAATAACCTGATTTGCCATGAAGTGAGGGGACCAGATGTCATATCTTCGTTTTTTGAATGTTGCATTTTAAATCAGCTTTTTCTCTCTCCTCTTTCACCTTCATCAAAAAGCTCTTTAGTTCCTTTTCACTTTCTGCTGTTAGAGTGGTGATGTTGTAGCCATGTGTTCCGGGAAACAAACTCACTCAGAAGGACAATGCAGATAGTGGAGTGCAGTTTATTATACTGGAGGGCCCAAGGCAGAGTCTCCTCTTAGCCAAGGACCCCAACCAGTTTTTGTGAAAACCTTGTATACTCTTAAGTGTACGTGCCCCAACCCACCTCTCCAAATTCCCTGAAACTAGTCTGAACAAAGGAAAAGAAAGATATAATCAAAGCTAACCCATGATTCTTATGCCTTAGGCCTAGGTAGTTAACAGTGGACAATTATCAATAGGCCTGTGGTCATCCCCAAAAAGCATAATAGAATTTATGATTCTATTCGGTTACACAGATAATTAGGGTATTCTTTTAGGCAATGGAGAGTCTGCGTATGAGCCCTTGAGCTCTTCCATCTGGGGCTCTGGTTTTCCAGTTGATATGTCCTTTCTGTAGATACTGGACATATAGCTCAAAGTCCACAGTCCAGCCCAAGATGGAGTCCTGCTTTCAAGACGGAGCCTGTTCTGTCTGTTTCCTCCTTCAGTATCATCTGCATATCTGAGGTTGTTGATATTTCTCCCAGCAATGCTGATTCCAGCCTGTGATTCATTCAGCCCAACATTTTGCTTGATGTTCTCTACATATAAGTTAAATAAGCAGGGTAACAATACAGAGCCTTGACGGAATCCTTTCCCAGTTTGGAACCAGTTTTTCCAAGTAAGGTTCTAACGGTTGCTTTTTGATCTACAAACAGGTTTCTCAGGTAGGGTGGTCTGATATTCCCATCTCTTCAAGAATTTCCCACAGTTTGTTGTGATCCACACAGTCAAATGTTTTAGCATAGACAATGGAGCAGAAGTATATGTTTTTCTGGAATTCCCTTGCTTCCTCTGCTGCTGCTGCAGCTGCTGCTAAGTCACTTCAGTTGTGTCCAACTCTGTGCGACCCCATAGACAGCAGCCCACCAGGCTTCCCTGTCCCTGGGATTCTCCAGGCAAGAACACTGGAGTGGGTTGCCATTTCCTTTTCCAGTGCATGAAAGTAAAAAGTGAAAGTGAAGTTGCTCAGTCGTGTCTGACTCTTAGCGACCCCATGGACTGCAGCCTACCAGGCTCCTCCATCCATGGATTTTCCAGGCAAGAGTACTGGAGTAGGGTGCCATCGCCTTCTCCGTTGCTTCCTCTATGATCCAGCAAATGTTGGCAATTTGATCTCTGGCTCTAAATCCAGCTTGTATTCTGGAAGTTCTTGGTTCACATACTGCTGAAGCCTAGCTTGAAGGATTTTGAGCATAACCTTGCCACCATATGAAATGAGCACAATTGTACAGTAGTTTGAGCATTCTTTGGCATTGTTCTTCTTTGGGATTGTAATGAAAACTGACCTTTTCCGGTCATCCTGTGGCCACTGCTGAGTTTTCCAAATTTGCTGGCATATTGAGTTCAGCACTTTCACAGTATCGTTTTTTAGGAGTTTAAATAGTTCAGCTGGAATTCCATCACCTCCACTAGCTTTGTTTGCAGTGTGCTCTCTGATTCTTTCACACTTTTACAGATTGTTGTTGTTGTTCAGTCACTCATTCGTGTCTAATTCTCTGTGACCCCACGGACTGCAGCATGCCAGGTTTCCCTGTCCTTCACCATCTCCCAGAGTTTGCTCAAACTCATGTCCATTGAATCAGTGATGCCATTCAACCCTCCGGGGAAAATTAAATAGCTTGCCCATGTCTGACAGTGGTGGGAGCAGGAATTCAAGGCAAGTGACCTGGCCTCAGAGTCCATGCTCTTTACTGTGGTGTTGTGTGATTCTTCCTTTTTTGGGGGGGAGCCATTTTTGATCCATGGTGTCATTTTCCCCAGAGTTTCTGTAGAGATGACTATCTACACATCTATTTGGGTATAGCCTAGCTACTTTGTAAGTCTGACAACTCCTTGAGAGTCAAGAGCTTCTAGGACTCCTCCCATCTCTCACAATGTTTCTGGTTAATGCTTTGCCCATGATAAGGGTTCAGGAGTATTTGACAAGGAGCCTGATGGAGGCTGGTTAATTTTTCTCCTTCTATAGCTGCCATCTGCATGCTGACAACCAAGAGACCATTCTCCTCCATTGGATCTTTGTGCCAGGAGAGACTGGGCAAGGATGATGGATGGCTTTCCACAAACCCACCTGCGACTGGAGGAATAGCTCAAAGCTGTGTCTGGATTTCTTCTTAGGTACAAATTTATTCATTCATCCATCGTCACATCTATTCACTCACGTATTCAACCCTCTCTCCCCTAGTTTTCTCACTTATTTGTGCATTCTCCAAACAGTTACTGAGAGGCTGCATTGGGCCAGATGGCCCGCTTGGCCCTTGGGAATAAAATGATGCACACAGTCCCATCTCTCCTCACCCAGATGGACAGAAGACTGATGAAAGAGTGGCTCCCAGCCTAGCCAGGGCATAAGGAAAACAGCCCTATTTGCTATTAATTTCTGCAGCCTCCAAGCCCTGCAAACTCAAAGCAGCTGCAAGAAATGGAGGGCCCATCTCGTGTCTTTGACTTTGCTCCTGGTTGGAAGGTCAATTATCAGCACACCTGATGCATGAGGTCCACAGCTCAAAGTTCTGGCTGTAAGACAGCAGGCTGAAAATCTGTCTTCTCCTCGCCATCATTTTTGGACCTCATGAATCAAATCTGCGTTTGCTTCTCTTTCTAACAAAAGGATGGTGCGTGATCTTCTTTCTGGCTAGCCTTGGCTTCTCCGAGCAAAGTTCTTTTTGTCTCCACAATGACAACAGCTTGACTGGATTCTGAGAGTTATTTTACTTTCCTTTCAGTCATTTATCATGTGCCTACTGCGTGTCAATAAATCTACATGTGTTATCTTTAAGATGGGTGCTGTTATTGCCTGCTTAAAAGTGGGGAAACCCATGAGCCTTGTAAAAAACAATTTAAACAATTTAGATAACTATAAGGAAACTCAATAACTGAAAATGTTACTTTTTATTTATCTTGAGTTTTCTTATATGTATCTGTTCCATTTGAGTTGGTGATAATGTTTTCACAGCTCGCTCTCTCATATAATTTATATATAACATATATAATTTAACATAAATGGGATTATCACTAATGCTTATTATTGTGCATAATTTTTAACATTTCTCTGTGTATAATATGTATTACTTCTTATAATTAGAGGTACAATGTATGCCTTAATGTTTGTAGGGCATTAAGCAATGTGTGTGTGTGTGTGTGCACGTGAGCATGTGCATGCACGCACACACACACCCACTTAGTCATTGAGTCATGTCCAACTCTTTGCAACACCATGACTCCTTAGCTCACTGGACTCCTTTGTTCATGGGATTCTCCAGGCAAGAGTACTGGAGTGGGTAGCTATTCCTTTTTCCAGGGGTGTCTTCCCCCACCCAGGGACTGAACCCTGGTCTCCTACAGGGTTGAAGGCGGATTCTTTACCATCTGAGCCACCAGGGAAGCCTATGAAGCAATATAAAAATATGTAAGTAGGACATTAAGGTTCTCTTGAAATCCTTCCCAGCCTTCCAAGCAACCAGCACTAGTTTGGTAAGAGCTCCTGGTGTCAGGCAGGCTTTTCCATCATCATTAGGACAAATTAGCCAGCCAGAGAGGAATATTTTCAGCAGTTATAATGAACACTTCTTTCCTTTTTCCTTTCTTCCCCTTCCATCTTTTATTTCCTCCCCAGGTAAATGATGTCAGGAAGCAAGGTATATCTTTTCCTAACTTTGTCCATGTTCATCTAAACATATGCAAACATTTGATTTATCAAAAGAGATTTTGTGACATATTTTCCATATTTTGCTTGCATCATGAACTAGAAAACACAATTCAGTGCTTGCATTCTAATAAATTAATAGATCTACTGCCACATTCATTTTAATGGTTGCATTATGACCAACCTAGATAGCATATTAAAAAGCAGAGATATTACTTCACCAACAAAGGTCCGTCTAGTCAAGGCTATGGTTTTTCCAGTGGTCATGTATGGATGTGAGAGTTGGACTGTAAAGAAAGCTGAGCACCAAAGAATTGATGCTTTTGAACCGTGGTATTGGAGAAGACTCTTGAGAGTCCCTTGGACTGCAAGGAGATCCAACCAATCCACTATGAAGGAGATCATCCCTGGGATTTCTTTGGAAGGAATGATACTAAAGCTGAAACTCCAGTACTTTGGCCACCTCATGCAAAGAGTTGACTCATTGGAAAAGACTCTGATGCTGGGAGGGATTGGGGGCAGGAGGAGAAGGGGACGACAGAGGATGAGATGGCTGGATGGCATCACTGACTCGATGGACATGAGTCTGAGTGAACTCTGGGAGTTGGTGATGGACAGGGAGGCCTGGAGTGCTGTGATTCATGGGGTCGCAAAGAGTCGAACACGACTGAGCGACTGAACTGAACTGAATGGCCCATGGTTTGGGACATTTTCACATATTGTCTTCCTCAGCCCAACGTTTTACCATTAGAAAGCATCAAGCTCAGAACTTGTGGGTGTCCCCCTTCCCCAGGCTAATCTGGAGATGGAGAAGACCAAGACCAGGGAACTCTGATTCTTTCCTGTCCCCCTCAAGTCTGTGCTTCTGACATTCAAAAGACTCTCCTTGTTCTTTTTGCTGTCCTAGTCTTTCTCCTGACAGAGTGAACATAGAAGGGCTTGGCTAGGATTTCCTTGGTGGTCCAGTGGCCAAGGTTCCCTGCTCCCAATGCATGTAGCCAGGTTCCATCCCTGGTTAGGGAACTAGATCCCACATGCCCCAGCTAAGAGTCCAGCTAAAACATCCTGCATACTGCAACCAAGACCCAGCACAGCCAAATTAATTAATTAATTTTTTTTTTTTTAAAGAAGGACTTGGCTGAGGAGGGAGTAAAAAACAAAGAGAGTGGGGAAGCAAGTGAGGGAAAAACATGTTTCTGTCTCAAAAACATTCTTCCCCCAACAATTATAATACTTGTATGCCCCTTTGCAGTTTGCAAAACCCTTTCTATATTGTATTTGAAATGTGCACTCACCTGGATATTCCCTCTCACTTCATTGCTCAGCACCCAATGTAGGTGTCACTTCACCAGAAAGACTTTGCAGGACTGCAGGGCAGGCTCAGGCACCCTGGCTTCCCCCACCACCATCCAAGGAAGTCTTGAGAAACACACGTGTGAAATTGACATGACTTGGGGTATATATCTTTTTTGTTTCAAAAAGTTTCAAATTTTACAAAAAGAGAAACAACGGTATAATGAATGTCCATATAACCCATCACTGAGAAACACTCCAAGGATAACTGAATACTCAAAGGATAACTTTTAAGAGTGAAAACTAACTAAACACTCCAAGGACAACTTATTTTTTAAAATAAGTGTGATAACGCTAACTTATTTTTTAAAAATAAAAACCTCTTACAAATCCTAGCTAATTTTAGAAACTCACAACATACCACTTACCAGAATCCACATCCATGTCTTATAAAATCCCTGCCACTGGAGAACCTTGTCAAGGAAAAATCAGAGCTGGGGAAGAATTACATCAGGAAAAATAGATTTCATTGAGGACTATTGCAGTAGAGAGAAAGAGATCTCAGTGTAGATCTGAGCTCAGTTCTGAATCCAGCATGAACAGGTGGGGATTTGCAGCCAAGGAGCAGGGTGGGCGTCAGTGGATGGAAAGTTACTAAGAGAAAACATTAGGGGTAAGGAAGAATTTCTGGCTAAACTAATTTGACAGAAGAATCCTTGCCAAAGACAGGTCTGGGTGATCAGACACCACCTGGAGGTTGGGGTGAAGAATGAGGAATTTGATCACATATAGAGGGTGATCAGGTAATGGGGGTGGGAGGTTTCAATCTAAACCAATCTAAGTAGGTAGGATTCTTGATAAAATAGGGCAATGAAAAGGTGAACGCTGAAGCCCAAGGTCAGGGCTTAGTTGAGAAGAAGGTTCAGAGGAATCTGACTGAAGTTTGGTCAAGCAGAGCATCTGTCAACTTCAGGCCACGTTTTGGAAGGTGAAGTAGTAACAGTACCACGGCATCTATCTAGTCCCTCTTTTTTTTTTCCCCTTATTAAACTTGTTATGTTGTACTAGAGTATGGCTGATTAACAATATTCTGATAGTTTCACGTGGTCCAGGCCCTCTTCTTGCAACATCTCCTACTTTTCATTTAAGATCAACCTTCCCTTGACTTTTAGCCCAAGTGATCCAAGCAGAGTTTCACCTCTTGTGGTGGTAGAGAAACCTCTGACCTAGTTCCGAATCAGGAGCATCACATGACTTCACCAAAGTCAGTGAAACTCAGGAAGACTTTTGCTGAGAATGCTGGGACAGAGTTAGGCTCTCTACCACACTAAAGTTGAAACTTTGAGGATATAAGCTGAGCATTTCTGCAGTCATTTCACCATTAGGAGGAGCAAGGCTGTGGAAATGGAGTTAACACAGAAGAAAGCAGAACTAGCAAGACTCAGAGTCCTGATGAAACCACTGGGGTCCCTAGATCCAGCAGTGCCCAAAACTAGCTCAGTTACATAAGCCAACAAATATCCTGTTTTGCTTGAGCCAGTTTGAGCTGAGTTTTCTATTTCTTGCTCCTGACAAGTTCTGATACCCATAAATCAGGAAGGCAAAGAAGCTGTTAACCAGTAATCAGAGGGGGCAGTCTAAACACTCGCTGGCAACACACATCCCACACCAGTGATTGGTGTTATTCCAGGACACAGTCATTTCAGGAGTTGGCTCTGGGGTCCTAGAATCAGATGGATATAAATGGCAGAGCAGAGACCGCCCGACTCCCAGTCCCTTACTTGTTCTCCCATGCCCCACTTCAAAGTCATCTTTGTAGGTCCAAGGTAGAAATGCATTCCTCACAAGAAAGATTCCAAAGCAGTAACGTTCCCTCTCTTCTCCTTCACCATGATGAAGGCACCTCTCCTAATCAACAATCCTTTCTCACCTTCTTCAGTCTCTATTTAACTGGATTTCCTAGCAAGTCCTGATCTAGGCTCCACCCACACACCTGCAGAGCCAGGAAAGAATGGAATCTGCCATGCACCCTGCTATCTGGCTTCCTTGCTGTCATCACACACAGCAATTAAGGTAGAATTTCCCATGATCGCTGAATTCTAATCACCCTCCACAGTGGCATCTAGGCTGTTCATTATCTGACAAGAGGGAAGTAACTGACTATTTGGTGTCTGATTTTGGCTGCAAACTGCAGGTCGTTCTGGCTGGTGTGTTATAGCAGAGCATGGAGGACGAGGGAAAACCTTTCATCACCTTCAGAAATGACAGCCAAGCCAAGCTCTAATTTCCCTCCATGAAACAAGGCAGTCAAGTGCATCCATAGGACACGGGACTATGCGCCTCCAGGGACACAGGTCTGAGGAACTAAAGCCAGTCTGGGACCTGACTTGGCATTTCTGGCATACAGAGAAAGTGCAATGGCTCCCAGCTGTCACCTGCTGTACGTCTTCATCTCTTTCTGGTAAATAGGAGGTGAAGGAATAACTACTCCTTCATGACCACCCAGGTGAAGGAGTAACTACTGTTTCTCAGCTGAGCAAGAAGAGCAAGTCAGTACAGAGACTAGCACTAAACCTACATTTAGACTTTGTGACCTAGTCCTTGTCCTTGACCTAGACCTTAACCTAGACCTTTAACTACACCTAGAACCAGAACCGTGCTGTCTGACCATTGGTCAAGATGGACAGAGGGCCATGGCAAAACCGGAACCAAGGTCATCCTAAGTATCATTTTGGTGACCTCATTGTACTTCATGCAACTCTTCTGGTTTCAGCCTTATAGCATTGCTGAATCTTTATAAAGAAACCGTCTAGAAAGCTTTTCCTGTAGAGTAGTTAGAAGTTGGTATTAGCCAGGGCTGACCACAGCTTACCATTTTTAAGAGTATTCTGTACTAATATGTCTTTTCTATATAACATAAAGCAGAACATTTTATTTTAAAGTTAAATATAATCCTCCACATATTGTCTTAACTACAGATCATATGCAATTGAAGACAATATGCAAAGAAACACGTTCTATTTGGTGATTTTCTGACTGATCTTTAAATCTTATCAACCCCTCTTGCTCTGTCAGCTCATACTAGTCATTTGTCAAAGATACATCTTAATGTTTAATATAGCAACACATTTTATAAGTGCTAATACCTTATACAAATGTAAAATTAAAATATCCACCTGACCCCTCCCTCAGTCCTGCTGCACATGGGATTTTCCAGGAGTAGCCTCCTCAAATACTTGCATCTCTAATCACATGGAAGCTGGGCTTCTTGTGATGCCTTTAAATCCCCACCCAACTAGATATACAACCGTGAGATCACACTTAAAAGTGTGGCATCACAAAATCCACTCTTCTCAGAATGTTACTACTGAACACTACACTGAAACCAGCATCATAAGGTTTTTAAAATAGACACAAAGCAGTGTCTCCTTCTAGCTCTTATCAAAGGAGGGCTCAGATGGGGGTCATGAAAGATGGGAATGGATCACTCCAGCCAGCTAAGTTCTGTTGGGTCAGAGGAAGAGAGACTTGGGTTATGTACAAGATGGAAAGTACTAAATGATCATGGGATGTGGGATAAGAAGTTGCACATGAGTGGTGTTCTCAACATGGATTGCTGTCCTCCCAGCAAAAGGATGTACACAGAGCTTCCTCCATAAAGGGTAGGGTTGCCCAGCGGTGCTCAGTGGAGTGGCCTCTCCTCTGTCTCACAAGCATATGAGTGAGATACTATCACCGTAACCACCATTTGGCTCTCCCCTCCATGTGTTCCTGTTACTCCTAACTCTTTCCACACTCTAATGGCAACTAGACTTTATAACATTTATTTAAGGAAGGGGTTGCAGAAAAGTAGAGAGAAGACTAAACTTTAAATGGCTCATATTTTGAGGCTCAAAACTGGGGCTTCTGAGCTTTAGAAGTGTATCTAGAAAGCAAATCAGGGCATATAAAAATTAAGCTGAGACAGAGAAAAGTTCCCATCCGTCTACTGGAAGCACATATTGGGGCTGGGGAAAGGAAAACGTTAAAAAGCCAAGGGCGTGGAAAGAGAGGAAAGTCATTTGGATCTGGGATGAAAAGACCACACACACCTGCAGAGAATTGCCCACCAAGAGATGTGGAGACCCCCACCACCCCCTTAAATCTCTCCTGGAACAAGGACTCTCATTACCAATCCTGGGAACCGCCTGGGAGCCCTGCTGGGTCACCCCTGAGCACTGAGTCTCTGCTGTCCTTTTCAGTGAGTTAAGTTAGCACCAAGGATGCTTGGGAACCAGAAAACAAGTTAGGGATGCTTTCCTGCAAAGGGATGGTTCTCAGACTTTACCATGCGTTGGAAGACCTGTTCACACACAGATTGCTGGGAGCCACTTCCAGAATTTCTGACTCAGTATGTCTGGAGTGTGGCCCAAGCATTGCATTTCTAGCAAGTTCCCAAGGGCTGCTGATGCTGTTCTTCCCTGGGACTCCACTTAGAGATCCACTCCTCTAAATAGGCCATTAAAAAAAAAAAAAAAAAAACCTCATCTGTGAAGCCACCCCACTAACCAGGCTTCTGCCCTTCCCTACAAGAGCAGACCTTTCTACCTCCATCTTCCATGAGAGAAAAACTGGAGTTCAGAGAGGTGCAATAAGTTGATCAAGGTCACACGGCACAACAGAGGTGGAGGCGGAACTGAAATCCAGGTCTTGCGGGAGTCCATCCAGTTCTCCATCCTTCCATGGTGGGGCTGCTGTTAGACTTTGAATCTTTGCTGCCAGATAGGGTGGTCTGCAGGCATGCGGGTCCCAGCAGAAGCCCTGCTCCAGGTAGCTGGAACCCCAGTTTCTGGGAGCAGTGCTCAGCCCCGAGCACACAGGGCATTATGGATGCTGGGCAGAGGCTATTTCACACGAGTGTGGACTGTTCTTCCAGGGGATTGCAGACCCCTGCTGCTCCCGTTATTTGAGTTATGTGTTACAGCTCTCCAGGGACAGATTTATCTTGGTTTTACTCACTTTTGGAGCACCAGCTTTGCCCACTTAGTGCTTTTAGCTTTGTATATCATTATCACATGCTCTGTCCTTCCAGTGCCGACAGTTTAGCCCTTTTTTGCTTTAATTTCTCTCTTGGTGTTCCTACCGGGGGACAAAAGGGAAGAAAAATGGTCCCTGGAAGAGCAACAAAGAAGACTGGATCTCAGCCTGGTGGACAGAGCGCTCAGAGCAAACCCCTTGTGTGGGCAGAGGATTCCCTCCTTTTTCATCATTTTGCAGGAGGTGGTATGGTGGGAGGAAAAGAGCAAAGGCTTCATGGCCAATCCCACTATCTATCAACTTGTGAGCTGACACGGTAACATTTATAGCACTAAGCACTAATGCTTATTTAACACTCTGCCAAGCAGCTCATCATTACATTCAAATCTACTTCTTTCTCTTGGTACTGGGGGGACTCGAACCTGAGACTGTTCCTATTTCACATCCCACACTCTCAGGCTCTCCAGAGAGCCCACACTCTTCACTGGGGAAAATACTGGCTTGCCTTGGGTTCATCTCCGAAACTTAGTCCAGTGCCTTCATCTCCACAGCCCCCTCGTCACACTCATCTTCTATCCTTGGTGTCTAAGAAGGTCAGTCCCCACACCTGCTCACAGAGAACTATACTCAGAGCTTGGTTATCTTCCTAGAGTGGTCCCCAGACCCTGGGAGTTGTGCAGAGAGATGTCTCTGGAGCCACAGTGGAGTAGAGGGGAAGCCAAGTGCATATCCAAGTCTGCCCCCCTCCTCCTCCTGCTCCCAAAACACACACCTGCCCCCATGAGGAGGGCTCCATATTTATTCAAGATTAAAGGCAAAGTTGGAAACTACTGCCTTCCTAATTTCCAGACAGGAAACAGGGAACTCTCATCCGTCTCTATAGCCAGGAGGATCTTGGGCTGACTTATGGACTGCAGAACTTGATGTCTGATCAAGAGAATCTTGGGAAATCCTGCTAATAAATGTTGTCTGTTGTGGCATAAATGGCAGAGAATGTTCCAGTCCAAGTCTGACTCAAAAAATGAGATCTTAACAGAGTGAGACCAGCTCCCTTCTCATTTCCTATCGACTTCCAACACATCACCGTGGATTCTAACATCCATATGACAAGGCGAGAGTGACCGGGGAAGGTTACAACAGCATTGCTAAGTCTGATTTTCAATTTCCTCACTAAGCTTTTTCCTTTTCCAACTGGGCCATGATGAGATGTCCTGACTATCCAGACATTACCCCAAAAATCCTACTCATACTCTCTTAACATGTCCCAATCTGTTCCATTGTGGATGGAGGGGCAGGAGAAGGGGAGGACCAAAGCAGAAAGCATCTTTTTCTTCTGTCTGATGCTCCTTACCCTCTCGGTGTGGGATTGGCAGAGCTGCCAATCAAATGACACCACCTCTATCAACTGGGCAGGCGCACAAGAAAGTCCATCAGAGTCTCCCGTCTTAGTCCTCAATCTTGATGGAGGTGGTCAGGACGCTGTGGTCATCCTTGATGCAACCCAAAAGACAAATCACAAATCTCTGTTGTCGAGGTTCCCAGAGGGACCCTGACTCCTGCTGTCTCTAAGAATTGTTGATTTATCTGTTTCCCTGAGTCCTTCTCGTAAGTAACCTTTACCTACTATTCATGTTGGAGTTGACTTCATGATACAAGTGGATAAAACTGGCTTTAAGCAAACCTGTCTCCAGATAGAGCTTGCTAAGCTCCATAAACTGGATATCAAAGATGTAGTTGTGTGCATCCTGGGCCAAAGAAAGCTATCTAACTTGAAAAAATATCAAGTATTAGGAAAGAAAACAAATCTTGAGAGGTTCCTACACTGTCCTCAGAGTTCACCATTAATTGCATCTGATGTTCAAGCCCATGTGTATCAGTTATCTCTTGCTGCATAACAAACCAACCTACAATTCGGTGGGTTAAAACAGTAAGAGTCTCTTTTTGACCATGAGACAGCGGGTCAGTTGACTGGTTCTTCTTGTCTCAGCTGTGGTCCACAGTCTGGTCAGCTGCAGTCCATAGGCTGGTCAGCTGCGGTCCATAGGCTGGTCAGCTGCGAGTCAAATAGGTGGTTCTGCTGTAGGCTGGGTTCCGTCTCACATCCACAGGATTAGCTGGTCCCAAGCCCAGGCACCTTGGCTGTTCTCCATGAGGCCCCTTGTCCTCCAGCAAACTAGTCCAGACTTGTCCACATGACAGAGCCAGGCCCCATAGGAACCAGCAGAACTGTGCAAAGTCCCTGAAGCCCAGACTTGGCCCTATCACAAGGCAAGTCCCAAGGCCTGCTCCAATCCAAGGGTTGCAGACACAGGCTCCAGGTCTTGGTAGCAGGAGCAGGGAACCCATGCAGCAATGGGCAGGATGAGGAGGCTAGAGAACCGGAGCATTTTTGCCAGCCGTCTTTCACATCATCTAAAATTGGGAACATAACTCAGCAAACAGTGACCTGGAGTCACAAACTGTTTTAGAACAGGGTTTCTCATCATCAGCACCCCTGACGCTTGAGACTGGATCATTCTCTGCTGAGGGGGCTGTGCTGTGTATATTGATGTTTGTCACACCCCTGGCCTCTACTCACTAGAAGCTAGTGTCCCATGGAGGGCACATCGCCACCCCCCAGTTGAGAAGTACAGCTCTAAAGCCAAGACTAGGACGCCCTCACTCCCCTCTGTCAGGCACCAGACTCTGACGCCAAAGTAATTCTCAGCAGACTTCAAGCCAAGCAGGCGCCACGATGACCAGGACAGTTTGGGAGCGATCAAAGCAGCCTCTCCTCTCTCCTCTTGCTCCCTCTGGACGTGTTCTGTCCTGGCTCTCCGTGGATCTGGATCCCAGCTGCCGGAGAGGCTTCAGACATGGGACCGCAGGGCCGCCCTCCCCAACCCCCACCACTCACACCGCCAGCCGGACCTGGTTCCCTGTAACAGGAGACACTGGCCCTACAAGATGAGAGCAGGCCCGTTTTCAATCTCAGTTAGCTTTTACAGCCGTTTCTCCCATTTGCCGGCCACTCCAGCTGAATGCGAAAGCGTTGGCTGTTTCCTTCGCTGGGTATTTTTCATCCTGTGTCAATTAGCACGATGAAGGGAATCTAATAATGATGTATAGGCTGTGCTGGGGTGGCTGCGCTGATGGATCTGCAAGGAGGGTGGGTGGAGAGTGAAGCTTAGGCTGGCCCAGCTCTCGACGCCACTGGACCAGATTCTCAGGGCTTCTGACAGCACCCAGAGATTTGTGTCTGTCTACAGTTTGACCCAAGGTGAAAAAAAAAAAAAAAAAAAACTAGAGAGACCTTTGAATCTAAACATGTCAGGGCTGAAGGGGATCTAGGGGTCATTCTTCCAACCTCCTCCTCACATACGTAAGCCAGCTTGACCCCACAGAGGTCAGTTGGCTTGTCCAAGGTCAGCCATCCCCTTAATACCAAATCCAAGCCCAAAAGTCAATTTTTCTGATGCTCAGTCCAATATTTTTTTCATGCTGTTTTTTTTCTTTGCCTTGAAACACATGCTTTCTTTTTTCCTTTCTGACCTCTCTCTGTTTTCCAAACCACCTTATTCTTTACTGAAACTTAAACCCAACAGGTATCGAATGTCTTCTATGCACAAAGATCTCTTCTCTTCCTGCAGGGATGACACAATCTGATGAGGGATAAGAGGTTAGGAGGGAAAGAGAGGACAGCACCAACAAGCTAACACACAGTCAGAACTTGTTCAGTCCAAGAGAGCTGTGGAGGCGTGGTCAGAGACACAGGTGAGCGTTTCGTCCCATGCCAGAATGCAGGTATGGCTTTTGCCCTCCGCAGGTATCACTGAAGACAAAAATCCGTCTTCAACCCAGGGCCAGAGTGATGAGAAGGACTGCCAGAATGCAGGTATGGCTTTTGCCCTCCGCAGGTATCACTGAAGACAAAATCCGTCTTCAACCCAGGGCCAGAGTGATGAGAAGGACCAGGGCTGGGGACCTCTGACTTTGATCATTCGTTTTGGACAGCCAGCAGCCAGGACAGGAAATTCTGATAAATTCAGAACCAGCACCATCTGGCGGTCACATTAAAGAGAGGCAGGGAGGATCTCCCCAGGAAATTTTCCAAGAGCTTCTGCAGATGGCTTCAGTCTAAAAAGCAGCTTGCCAGTATGAAATGACCCCATTTAAGTAAAAATTTTAAGTATGATAGATAAATATATAATGATACATCCAGAAGGAAGCTCTTTAGAAAGAGTGATACGCTAAAAGTAGTATCTGAGTGATTTGTATTGTGTTCTATGTACCTCTTATCACAATTTTTTAAAACAATGAACACAGATATTTTTTAGACAATGAAAATGATAAAACTGTATTCATTTTGGAGGGGAAAAAAATAGGTTCAGAGATTTAAAGTGTCTCGACCCAGAATAAATCACTGGGTTAGTCCTGTGTGCTGGTTAACCTTTCAACAGGCATAAAACCAGGTCAAATGGAAACGAACGAGTAGCCTTGAGGTGGGAAAGTAGAGAAGAGATGTCACACAAGGACAGGAATATGACCAGACCAGTAAGTAAACCCTTTATATTTATGTAACTACAAGTAATCTGCAAAGCAATGATTCTCTAACATGCAAAGTGCTCACCTAGCTTCATGGCCTGAAGAGGCTCCAAAAGCTCTGTTTTTATCTCTGCTTGGTCTCTGTCAAGCTGCATTATAATTTACCTACGGTGATCGTAACAAATAACACTGAAACTGATTGAGCATTATGTTGTCAGGCACCGTGCCAAGCATCCTACATACATTAGTACATTTCGTTCTCACGACAGCCCCATGAAGTGCACATCATGATCCTAGTGAAGAGATGATGTAACTGAAGCTCAGGGAACGGACCTGTCGCCCACTCACTCATGAGACCCAGGACACCAAATGGTATATTGTACTTGGTTTGACAGCCCCAGTGGGGCTTCCTTGGTGACTCAGACGGTAAAGAATCTGTCTGCAATGCGGAAGACCTGGGTTTGATCCCTGAGCGGGGAAGATCCCCTGGAGAAGGGAATGACTACCCACTCCAGTATTCTCGCCTGGAGAATTCCATGGACAGAGAAGCCTGGCGGGTTACAGCCTATTGGGTCACAAAGAGTTGGACATGACTGAGCAACACTCTCACTTTTTTCTTTTTTGCATACCCAATACCTATGTGGTGGTGCCTGGGTGAGCTGATGGCTGAATCGATGGATGATGTATTGGGAAAATTACAAATCTAGGAAGAAAAAAACTCCCATTGAAATGGAATTTATTGGGCACCTACCATGCACTAGACAGGCTAGTAAGTGCTGAGAGTGAAAAGATATGTAAAACCAAATCCCCTGGTGCTCCATTCAGTGAAATGGAGTCCCTAGAAAAGGGCCACTTTTGTGCAGAGGATTAGAATTCCATTTTTATCATTATCACCATCATTATGATTATTCAGTTAGAATCTCAGTCGGGAACAGAGATAACATTCAATTTGGCATACTTTGAAGAGTTTGTTGGGCTTCCCTGGTGACGCAGTGGTAAAGAATTTGCCTGCAATGCAGAAGACACAGGTTCGACTGTTGGGTTGGGAAGATCCCCTGGAGAAGGAAATGACAAGCCACTCCAGTATTCTTGCCTGGGAAATCTCATGGACAGAGGAGCCTGGCACACGGGGTCACGAAAGAGTTAGACATGACTTAGCACCTAAACAACAACAGCAATGAAGAGTTTGCTATGAATCACAAAACTGTGGAAAGATTAAATGAAGTGACTCTCAAACTTCAGCATGCATCAGAATCATGCTTTTTCAGAATACTAGTTTAAAATGCAGTCAGCTGGGCCCCACACCTTGTTTCTACTTCATAAGGATTGGGGACATGGCCCCCAAATTTGCATTTTGAGTAACTTCCCACGCAACGCTGATGCAGCCGTTACAGGGGCACCGCTGTTGGGGGGGATCATCTATCTGGGGAGAGCAGCGTGGAGGAGCCCCCAACCTGCAGGGACAAGAGAACAAAAGACGTCAGTGCTTGGAAAGAGGGCGTCTTAGAGAGAAGGCTGCCTTGAAAGGGGCTGAGGCTCCTTTCAGGAAGGCGGCTGGGAAGGAACCCTGCAGCCTCTTTCTTCCCTCCTCCTAAGAGATCTAACCCAGCCAAAGCTGATGAGGTTGAAACAGCTCCATCTCCCAGAGACAGCAGATCTGGGGGACAGATGGAAGATATCTGGATGCACACGTTGAGTTTAAAGTATCAGAGAAATATCCAAGAGGAGATTTGAGCAGGAAACGAAGTGCAGGTTGGAGCTCAGAGAGGAATCCTGGAATCCAGGAATCCAAGCAGCCTGTCACGTCTGCACTGCTGGAGCTCCAACTGGGCCACCCAGAGACTCAGAGGGGGCCCAAGGAGAGGAGAGACCTCAAGTCGGGCTCACAGAGCCCTAGAAGCCTGCCCAAGAGGTCAGGACAAGCAGAGAGAGGACTCGAGATGAGGAGGAGAGAAATTCAAGTGCAAAATTAGAGCAGGGTAGGGATGGGGCTAAGGAGGAAGAGAGCGCGATACAGCCCCTGGAGCACTGATGTCAAGAGGAAGCAAGAAACTGCTGCATCAGAAAGCAAATGTGGCTCAGCAAGGCACCAGCCCCGAGGGAAGCTCCATCCACAGGGCCAGGCAGTCTGACTCACTCGACAGACAGCTCCCTCTGGACCTGACGCCCCCTCTTCTCGTGCGTTTGATTTCACAACTTCCCTGCCCACTCTGGTTCCACAGAGCTTCATCAGAAATCTGCTCTCTGACAACCACTAATTGTAAACTGTTCTGTGGCGTGATGTTTTTGAACCAGGGACTTTGAAGAACATTATAAAATTAGGATCATAGAGGGGGAGAGCCCTCCCCTACCGTATTAGTTTTTCATAAGCTTTCCGATGCCTCAAATTTTACCATTAAAGATTCATTCCTTTGGCGTAAGGCTTTAATCCTCTATTAAATGTAAATCTCACTGGCAAGCCAGTAGCGTTTGGGGAATGAGGTCATACATTAAGCCTTATCTATCACTGACACCTCAATGAGAGTGAGTTGACAGTCTTTGCAAGAGTCAGGTTTAATAGGGGAGAAGGGAGATAAATGTAAAGGTACTGGGGAATTTAGCAGCAGAGGGAGAGACATTCAAGAAGATAGGATCGGAAACTAACATTTATTGAGGCATTATGCTAATAAGAAAAAGAAAAATAGCTACCTTTTACTGGCTGCTTAAATGTGTCAGGTTCCATGCTGTGCTTTTTACATATGGGGGATAATTTACTGTGATATCTGTTTGTGTTCTGTTCTGGTTGCTGAAGGATGCTCAGAAGACCAAGAGGGGGTTTCCTTGCTTCATCTTAAGAACAAGTCACCAAGCCTTGATGTTCCAGGATGGTGCGCCCTCGTATCCACTCCCATAGTCATCAATTAGGGTGACTTTACATAATAAAGGTAGCTTCCCTTGACTTCACTTATATAATAAAATGCTCCCCCAAACTGGCTTAAACAAAGGGCAAACGATCTCATTTCATGTGACAAGAAGTCTGGAGGTGGGAGGCTGGACCCACTCTCTCCTTTCTTCAGCTCTGTCCTGCTCAGCTGATCCTTGAACTCACCACTTGATGGTCACAAGATAGAAGCTGCTATCCATTATCATGGCACGAAGCTGAAGAAGACGTGCTGTCCTCCTCTGGGACTCTTTCATTATTGAAGTCTCAGTCCCCTCCCTATTCAATGGTCTAATATCTTTTAAAATATAAACATCATGCTCAGGAAAAGGGAAATAAAGATGGGACAAATGACAGGCATGCACTGTCTCCTGATGAAGACTCCCAGAAGTTCTACCCTCCCTTTCTCCTTAGATCCCACTGGCCAGAAATAAGCTGTACAGCTACCCCCAGACGTGCGGCAGGCTGGTAAGTGTCAGCCTTATTCTGAGCATCTACCTGTATAGCTAAACATTCCACTGGCATGAGAGAAGGAGGAACTTGACAGTGGAGACAACTAGCATCTTAGCCAAAGGTCCGAAAGCATAAGTTACGAGACACCCAGACGGCAACTTTCACCCTAGTTTTGTTTTAGGAGGTGAAAGCTCATTGATAGGAGGGAAAATAGGCTGGTGGGGTGGGACTGGTGGTGAGGAGGCAGATTAAGCACTGCCTTCAGGAAGGGGACAAAGGTTTGAGGTTTTCGCAAGTGATAGAACTGGGATCCTATTTGAACACAGATCCCTGTGGGATACCAGGGAGGCTGAACAAGATGCTGAGACTTTGACAGCACTAGCCAAAAAAAAAAAAGTCTGGTCAAACCTCAGGCTAGAAAAAGATACAGTAGTAACAAAGAGCATCCTCCTTCGAGGGGGCAAAGGCTGAGGGACCAAGCAGGATAAGTACAGCGATATCATGGAGCAGAAAGAGTATCAATAATTCTGAGGTCCAAGCCCCTCCCTTATTTTTAAGTCCCAACATAAGTTTCCTAAACTTTGTATATCTGTGGGGATTGGCAGGGGATGCCCCAAACATGCCTATGATTCAATGCATCAACATTCTCGCTAGGATCCTATCTAGAAACTGTTAGGCCTAAATGGTAGAGAGATTGTCTTAGGTAAGATGTATAACTGCAAGTGACAGAAAGAAAACGGAAATAAGCAAAATAACAGTGATATGATAACTTTGTTGGTTTAGGACTCTAGGGTATCCACATGTCATCGGGCTTCATTTTTGGCTCAATATAGGCTTTCTTTCCCCAAACCTCAGGTCTCGTTTCCCCTGCATTGGTTTGATCCTTATATCGGCCATCTCCGTGTGGAGAAAAGATGGTGGCCAGCAACTCCAGGCTTGTATTGTACTGAATCAGCAGCCCCAGAAGCAATGCACACAGCTCTTATTCAACAGTTCCATCAAAAGTGCCAAAATGCTCTGTGATCTGGATGAAGCCCTGTATCCACCCCTGAACCAGGTCACAGAAGGCAGGAAGGTGGAAGACAATGACCTGAGTCACCTCTGGACTGAAAGTAGGAGAAGGTGATTTCACTGGAGATGGGGGCATAAATGTGGTCAGGCAGCAGCAACAGATATTCATGGCAGGGAACAAAGCAAGTCAACCACAAATGTACACACATATGCATACATATGCACGAACACACACACGTACACATGCACTCATCAGCTGCAGAGATCAATAAATCAGGCTTCAACCAGTTCTGGACACAATCAGATCGAGTAATATGAGTGCCAATAGCCACTCTGTACAACCCACTCTCAAAAGTCCCTCCTGTCCCTTCCGCAGTAGAGAAAGGGACCCACAGGCAGCAGGAACATGAACCTGTTGAACACCTCCTTAACATTTGACAGAAGACAGACTCTCTAGGAAACAGAGCCCAGGGACAGCCATTCCCTTTTCCAACCCAAGAGCTTTCAGACTGGTGGTTTGGGTATATTTCAAAGGTGCGACTGTGAAGGGATAATAGAAATGTGCCTGGCTGGCAATGCATTCACGCTCAATTGTGTTACAGGAAAGGTCCCCTTAGTTCTGAACCATCTGCCACCTTGGAAATGACAGCAGCAAGTCTTAAGCTGCCAGATTGCTTATGTAACCTGCATATCCACATAGCAGAAACAGTGATGCTACGCAAATCAGTCAAATGGCATCATGGAAGGCATGTGACACATCCATGTCATATTTCCCAAATAAGCAGATTTTCCATGGTTACATCAGAGTACAGATACCCTGTCTTCACGCCTCTGGACTCAGTACCCCGATGCCACCCTGCCCCAGGGTGAGTCTGAGGATGCCTCAGGGGTTTTGAATGCTCTCTCTATGGACTCTCCAAAGATTCAAGCTGTGCTTCTCCCCATATTCCTGGTGCCTCTAAATACCCAGAAACCAAAAGCCAGATTTTCACACCTTTCAAAAAAGGTAGAAGTTTCAGACTCCAGTGGACAGCATTGACCAAACCTACAATTGTGAATAATGTCATTCACTGGGTTAACACAAAACACACAGTCCCTCTCTGGCAAGTGTTTAAAACATTTGGGTGAGTATTTGCATATTAGCCTCGCTCCGGTCTTCATCTTCTCTTTCCTACTTTCACCTGGTCCTTGATTCACTCTCCTTATTTGTTTATCTTCATGATGGCATGGTTAGTATCTGGGCAAGCAAACATTAGTTCTCTCTGAAATGAGGTTGTGTGCAAATAAACTCTCCTAGTGTCCTTTTCCATGGATGATGCTGCCATATACTTGATGCCCAACCTAGAAATACAGGAGTCATCCACCTCGCTTCCCTCTTTTCATTCTCCATCCTATTAGTCAACACTACAGTACTATTCTCCTTCCTAAATATTTATCCAACCTGCCCCAAACTCTCCACCCCGCTGCTACTGCACAAAAAAAGTTGTTAACAGCTCTCCACTTCCAGTCTTGCCCTCTTTCAATCCATCTTCAATATCGATGCTGCTGTGATCTATCCCCAATTCAAATCCATCTTGTTCATCTCTGCTTTCAATTCTCCCACGGCCCCTGTTTCCACACTCCTCTGATAAACAGTGAGTGGCATCAGAAGTAGTTTTTGGCCAAAGCAACTAATGCACCAATGTTTGTGAGTGGCTTCCCTTTCTGTACAAGGATTTGAACAGTTTGGAGAGAGATGGGACAGGCATAATTAATGTGACAAGCCCCCTTCCGAAATGTATTCGTTTCTTAGCTCTGCCATAAAAAAAGTATCACAGACCAGTTGTCTTAAACAACAGAAATTTATTTTCTCATGGTTTTAGAGGCTGGAAGTCTGAGGTCAAGGTCTTGGTAGGGTAGGTTTCTTCTGCAGTCTCTCTCTGGCTTATAGACGGCTGTTCTGCCTGCATCTTTCATATCAGTTTCCTGCAGTGCGTGTCTGTTTCCAAATGTTCTCTTCTTATAAAATCATCAGTTTTCTTAGATTAGGGCTGAAATGACCTCATTTTAATGGTTGGATGGCATCACCGTATCAACGGACGTGAGTCTGAGCAAACTCCAGGAGGTAGTAAAGGACAGTGAATCCTGATGTGCTGCAATCCAAGGGATCACAGAGTCAGACACGACTTAGCAACTAAACAACAATAACTACCTCTTAAAAGTCGCATATATGCTGGGCTTTGTGCATGCCCAACCTGGCCAGCCTTCCTTCCAGCAATGGCTATGCCATTCACTAGTTCATTGGTGAGCCCTTTATCTTGTGTTTAATGCCAAAATTCATGGGAGTTATGTGGGGACTCGAGCCTGGTGATGGGACATGAAGGTCAGTCCTCTCGTCTCATGCCCTTTGGCTCCTGAGAGTGGAAAATGAAGTTGCTGGACCATTTGCACAGTGCCCACAAACTCCCTTGCAAGGCTCCATCTCACTTCCTCATGTTCTTTGCTGAGCATGAAGAGTTGAATCAGATTAAGTCAAAATACACAGATGATTCAACTCCACAGTAAAGGGTTTGGGCTATTTGGATATTATATCTGTTGCTGGACTATCTTTCTTTGTCCTCAACTCCTCTTCAAGCTCCAAGCCTGATGAGTCCAGGTTTTTTAAGGAAACCTGATCTTTTCACACACTTGTTGGCTAGAGAAAGGGGTGTACATAGAGCCATTGAGTTAGTAATTCTGGATCAGCCTAGTGTGGACTGCTGTTAACCTGTGTGTAAATTATAAGGCTTCTGGAGAGCAAACAGGCCTCACCATGCTCTGGCTACTTCTTCAACCACTACCCATGACATATATTCTCCTCTAGAAACACCAAATCACTTTCTATTACACACATACACACATCTTTTTATTTATCTTCTCCACTTATTTCATCCCATGGTCTTGTCTTCCTAACAGCTGTTCACACGAACAATATGACCAAGGGGGGTTGCCTCCAAGAATCCTTCTTTGGCTTCGACTGGGAAGAGTTTCTTCCTACCACAGAACTCATCACACTATGGTAGCATATATTAATATCTGCTAATGGATTGACCTGCTCTGACATTTGAGCTACTTGAGACCAAGGGCAATTCATTTTTGCATCCCTAACACAGAACCTGGAGCATGAAAAAGTCTGAAACTTGGCTAAGTCCAAATTTTCCTCCCTCTAGGATTTTAGCTAGTTGGTTCCATTACCCCAAAACTGGATTCACCTCTTGGTGGGTGCAGAGCCAAAATACACAAGCAAGCCAAAGAGCAGGAGAAGGAAGGATTGTTACTTGCAGCAAGAGAACACCTGGAATATTTCCCAAAGCAGTGTCTCCCTAACAACAAAACTGGGGAAGTTTTCATCTAAGAGTGCAGGCATAGTTATGAGGGTCTTGAGCAGAGGACAGTTCAGCATAGAACTGGGGCAAACTTCCACAGAGTCCAAACTCTAGTTGACAGAAGTCAGAAGCATCAGCCAAGGTTAGCATTATCCCTCCTTAGGTTCCAGTTAGTCTGGTGACTGAGTGCTCCAGGGAATCAGGGTCCTGCAAAACAGCTCAAGAATATGCTTCGGGGTCATCTTTACCACTGAAACAGAACCGGGAGCCTTTACAACTGAAATATTGCCCCCCACCCCCACCCCCACCCACAGTTACATTGTCTCACTGGCCTGGTACTAGTTATTTGTTCTTCCACTCTTTTTCTTCCTTTAAAATCATATTGAGGTTTGTCCTTCTGCAAGGGCAAGCCCCATGCCCAGGCACAGATATAAAATGCCTTCAGCCTAAAATGGCTTCCTTTATGTCAAGAAAGCCATATCGGATTCTCTTTCTCCACGGACCCCCGACCCTATCTGCACCAGATACTAAGGTCACATGGCAATCTAGGCAGAGCATCTCCTTTACCCCTGGCTGAGGAAGGAGGGGTTCTGATTAACTGTGCTATTGAGTGTGACCTTAGGCTCACAGCCAAATCCGGCTTTCCTTCTATCTCTATGTGTAAACCTTGAAAAGCAAGGACAAAGGAGGTGATAAGGAAGAGATTTATCACCATTACCACCAATAGAAAAACTGATGTCAATAAATGATAAAAGTGGTCAGTGTTTGACTTTTTCTAGAAAGACAGCAAATTTATTTTTTTTAATGACAAAACTTACAGAACCCTCTTACATTGTTGATAGGAATGTAAGTTGGTGCAGTCATTATGGAAAACAGTATGGAGGTTCCTCAGAAAACTGAAAATGGAATTATCATATGATCCAGTGGTGCTACTCCTGGGCGTATGTCCGGACAAAACTAATTGAAAAAGACGTGTTCATAGAAGCACTATTCACAATAGCCAATTAGCCACATTCACAACAACCTAAATGTCCATCAGTGGATCAATGGATAAAGATGTGACACAATGGAGTACTACTCAGCCATTAAAAAGAATAAAATAATGTTGTTTGCAGCCACATGGATGCAACTAGATATTATACTAGTTGAAATAGGTCAGAAAGATAAAGCCAAATATCACATGATATCACTTATAAGTGGAATCTAAAATATGATACAAATGAACCCACCTATGAAACAGAATCACAGACACAGACAACATACTGGCGGTTGCCAAGGGGGCAGGGAGCTGGAGGAGGGATGGACTAAGAGGTTAAGGTTAACAGATATAAGTTTTCATAAAGAGAATGGATAAATAACAAGGTCTTACTGCATTACACAGGGAACTATATGCAATGTTGCTGCTGCTGCTAAGTCACTTCAGTCATGTCTGACTCTGTGCGACCCCAGAGACAGCAGCCCACCAGGCTCCCATGTCCCTGGGATTCTCCAGGCAAGAGTACTGGAGTGGGGTGCCATTGCCTTCTCCACTATATGCAATATCCTATGATAAATCATAGTGGAAGAGAATACCAAAAAAAGAATATAGGTAACTGAAAAAAATAACAAAACCCATAATGATAACAAAATGTACTATGAAGAAACAGGCTTCATCAAAAAAGGAGAGTGGTCTTTTCCAGAGTTTGGTAGACAAGATTGCATGGGGATGTCAGAGTGACGCTTTGGTGCTTTCTATCATCACCCCAGGTGGCTCAGTAGTAAAGAATCGGCCTGCCAAGCAGGAGACGCAGGTTCAATCCCTGGGTGGGGAAGATCCCCTGGAGAAAGAAATGGCAACCCACTCCAGAGTTCTTGCCTGGAAAATCCCATGGAGAGAGGAGGCTGGAGGGCTACAGTCCCTGGGATCACCAAGAGTTGGACACAACTGAGCAACTGGGCCTGAGCACAGTCACCTCCCCAGTGCTGTCCTAGCAAATACAAGCCAGTTCACAGCTAGAGGAGGCCACTCTGGCAGTTGCCCTGCCAAAGGCAAAGCTTCTTATAAAGGGGTGGACTGCTGGGCTGAGGGTGTCCCCACTTGCTCAAGGGATTATAGGTGACATCAGAAACTGATATAAAGAGAACCAGAGTGATGCACTTAGTGGGCCCATCAGACAAATCCAACAACATCTGTTAAAAATGATTTAAGTGTATCTCCTTCCAAACGTCTACAAGGAGACATTTCTGAACAAAAGAAATACAAAGGACTCCTACATGTAAGAAAAGGTGCTGACTTTCTCACCAAGGAGAAATGCCACTTAAAACTACAATGAGATGCCATTTTCACCTTATCAGAGTGGCAAGAATTATAAAGGTTGATCATATATTGTGTGAGGGAAAAAAGCTCTTTCATATATTATTGATGGGAGGATAAATTGGCATAATCTGTATGAAGGAGAAATGTGTCAGTATCTACCAAAATTACAAAAGCCCATAGCCTTGGCCCAGCAAACTGGCTTCTGGAAATTTGCTTTACAGATATAGCTGCATAGAAACAAAATGGTGTTGATACACGGTTATTCAATGAAGCATTGTTAATAAAAAAGGATGGAAGGGATCTGCATTTACATCAAAGGGGATCTATTTACATAAATTATAGTGTATCTATATGATGGACTATTATGTAACAGTAGAAAAGAGTGAAGTTTAATTTTATGTACTGATATAGAAGCTTTTCAGTATATATTATAGTGGTGGTAGGGGGAAGGAAATTACAGAAGAAAATCTACAGTATGATACCACTTATGTAAAAATGTATGTGTGTATTTATGCAAATACAGAGAAAAAGGTCTGGTTACCAGGAGTGTGATGGTATTTCTTGAAGGCAAGTTATTCAAATGAATATGATGATGACACGGGTGCTCCCTCTGGGTATTAATGTTAGAAAATTGCCCTTGGTAAATATTCGTATAACCACAGACATTTTGAAGCTGAAAGAGTTCTTAGAAATTATCAAGCCCAACCCTCTTACTTTACAGATGAGTGAACTGAGGCCCAGGTTGTTGAATACCAAAGTCTGGGTAGAAACCCAGGTCTTCCCCAACATGACAAAGGCATCCACCAAAAAGGCTCCAGTCTTCATTTCATTCTTTATCCCAACTGCTACATTTTCTTAGAAGTCTCCCCACCTGCTCCAGCCCCATCCCAGCCCCAAGAAAATGTTTCCCTGTGCTAAACCAACGTGAATGAAGCCAGTTCATCTCACAAAGGAGAAGGCTGCTTGGGAAATCAAGTGTGGTCTTTCTAATTGTACAGGGTGATGCACCATCAGTTTAATTCCTATTCATTTGCGGTGCTTATTAGAGTGTCTGAAAATATAAGCTGAGTAATTGGAGCATTAGAATTGATTAATTGAAGTAGGCTTTTGGTGTAAATACACCTGGAGAGATTTTGCGAGGTGGGATTCTCTGCTAAAGATTTGGAGAAATTCAGACCTCTGAACGTGGAAATAAGAATTGTGTGGTGGTTTTGAAACATGGCTGTAAATATTTTTATGTTCCTGCTATAAGAAGTGAGGTCTGTGTCCCCTCCCTTTGAATCTGAGTGAGCTCATGACTGCCTCAACTTATAAAGTACGGCAGAAGGGATGCCATGTGACTTCCAAGACCAGGTCATCCACAGCCATGCAGCTTCCGACTGGCAGCTTCTACTTGCTCTTGGAGCTATGAGTCACAGTGAAAGAAGTCTGACCACCCTGAGGCCTCTGTGTTGAAAGAGCCACTGGGAGAGACCACTACAGGAGCCCAGGGGACAGTTCCAGCCAAGCCCAAGTGGTAGACCTGTGAGTGAAGGAGCCTCCAGATGATTCCAGGGCCCACCCATTTGAGTCATCACCAGCTCTTCAAACCTTCCCAATTGATGGCCCAGGCGAGGTAGCCCCAATATTTCCTGCCCAAAGCCTTGACCCTCTGAGACTGCGAATGTCATAAAACAACTGCTTTAAACCACTAAATTTGTGGTGGTCTGTTATCAATATAGGTATAGCAATAGGTAACCAGAGCAGATAGATGCTGTGACAATAAATTGCTTAATTCCTGTGACTCTAGTTTTGACTCCCAGGCTGAGATGATTTCTTACCTCCACCTTGAGACGAGCATATTCTCAGACACAGAGCTCTCTTCTTCATCTTCAGAACCCTGTAACCCAGTGCAGCGCCTGGACCCCATGGGGAGCTCATGACCTGTTCATTCGAAGGATTTCTGCCCTTGCACAGCGAGGACTCTCTATGTGGGACCCGGAAGACAGGACTCACTGATCACCAGAGCTGAAAATAATGTCAGAGTTTGTCAGACTTGCCCTGCCACTTTATCGCACCCTGAGAGAAGGCATGACCATCCCAGGAGAACACAGCTGGTTAGTTAACTATGCCCGGTGCCCACTGCCATCCTTTCCCACACCACCACTGAGGTGAGTCTTCAGAGGAGGCAGGGAGCAGGGTGGTTAGAAGCATGAGCTCCAGACCCAGACAGCCCTTATCCAAGATCCTGACTGGCCACCCTCTGTTGGTGTGTAGTGAGTGGTAGCTTCTCCAGAAGGAGAGAAGGGTTTGACTTTTCACATCCCATCAGCCCCCACCTTCCATGAAGAATTAACATGCTCCGGCTTCCCTGGTGCTTCAGTGGACAAGAACTCGCCTGCCAATGCAGGGGACAAGGGTTTGATCCCTGGTAGGAGAAGATCCTACGTGTCTCAGGGCAACTAAAGCTGTTCACCACAACTACTGAAGCCCGTGCACTCCACAGCGCATGCTCCATGACAAGAGAAGTCACCGCAACGATAGGCCATACACCGCAACCAGAGAAAAGCCCACACACAGCAACGAAGACCCAGCACAGACAAAAACAAATAAATAGCAACCTAGAGGGGTGGCATGGGGAGGGAGATGGGACGAAGCTTCAAGAGGGGATATGTGTATACCTATGGCTGACTCATGTTGAGTTTGACAGAAAACAGCAAACTTCTGTAAAGCTATTATCCTTCAATAAAAAATAAGTAAATTAAAAAAAAATTTTTTTAAAGAAAAAACAGGCTCTTTTGGGTTTCCAAGGTCTGAATCCTTCCTTTTAGGATTGAAACCCCTGTTGTTAGGGAAACGCAGTACAATAAGTTCTTTTGCATTGAATGGCTTTAAACACCACCAGGGTTTGGAGATGTGGAAAGAGAACTATAGGGAAAGGAGAAAAGGAATCTGAATCCAGGGGATTGAATTTAGAGAGGTCAATAGACAGGTTAGTTGTTCTCAGCATGGGGCCTGTGCCCCCAGGGGACATCTGACCACGTCTCAAGACACTTTTCGGCGGCCACAAGTGGGAGCTGCAAGTGGCTTCTAGTAGGTAGAGGCCAGAGATTATGCCATGCATCCTGCAAAGCACAGGACAGCCCCACAATAAAGAGCTATCTAGGACTTCCCTGGTGGTCCAGTAGTTAAGTTTCCACCTCCCAACCTAGGCAACATGGTCTGATTCCTCATTCTGGAAAATTCCGCATGCCACAGAGCAGCTAAGCCTGTGCACCACAGCTACTGAGCCTGCACTCTAGAGCCTGAGAGCCACAACAACTGAAGCCTGCAAGCTCAAGAGCTGTGTCCCACGACAACAGAAACAACTGCAACAGAAGCCCGTGAATTGCAACTAGAGAGTAGCCCCCACTTGCTGCAACTGGAGAAAGCTAGTGTGCAACACGGAAGATCCCATGCAATCAAAAATAAATAAACTGATTAATTTTTTAAAAAAGGAAAGAACTATGCTGTCCAAAACATCAACAATGCCAAGGTTGGGAGGCTCTGGGCTGGGGAAAGGGCAGCCACGAGGTGGTGCCTGCAAGCTCCCAGGAGCAGAGGCCAAGACCCAGGGACGACTGCTTAAGGTCATGGTGGGTCTTCACTCTGCCTGCATTTTGAGATCTTCTCCTCTAGACTGGCTGGTCCCCAGAGAGGGTGATGAGTTTAAGCAAACTCCAGGAGATAGTGGAGGACAGGGAGCCTGGTGTGCTGCAGTCTATGGGGTCGCAAAGAGCTGGACAAGACTTAGTGACTGAACAATAAGTGAGGGTCCAATAAGCTTCAGGAGACAGGAGTGGGGACAGTTATGGAGACAGACCAGGACACATCATTGCATCTGAACTTGAACTCAGACATCTGTTACAACATCTGAGCAGAGTTCTCTGGGCAAGGCCTGTGGTGAGAGAGGTGGTAGAAGATAGCATGACTGCTGGGACTAAGCCGATGTCTCCAAAATCATCAAAGCAAAAGTGACTCCGACCACCCGCTAATGATTGTGATTATGTGGCTGCCTATGAGACAGTTTAAGAAATGATTTGTGAATTTAAACTTTAATTAAGGCAGAAACCCTTGGGGGCCTCTGGAGTTCAAGCATGAAAAAGGAAAAGCCCCCCGCCTGAAGATAGTGCCTTCCTGCCCTGGTCCTGTGGTCCAGCAGCCTGCAAGGGAGCCCAGGGCTGAGGTCACTAATCCAACTGGGTCAGAGCTGGACACTCAATGGAACGGTGCACTTTGATGTTCTGGAAATTTATTTAGATAAAATCGTAAAAATAAGAAAAGCATTCAAGTTTTCCACTTCTTTCTTGAGTTCTAATCTTAAAAATGAGCTATACCGGGACTTCCCTGGTGATCCAGTGGTTAAGAATTCTCCTTCCAATGCAGGGGATGTGGGTTCGATCCCTGGTCATGGAATTAGCATCTCAACATGCTGTGGGACAACTAAGCCAGTGAGCTGCAACTAGAAACCCCTGCATCACAAGAAAAAAACCTATGCACCACAGTGAGGACCCAATGTGGTCAAAAAAAAAAAAAAGAGCTACACTGCTCACTTCACTAACACTGCACCCAGCACTGGAATTTCTGAACTCTGGTCTCCTCTCCACCACTGATGCCCCAAGTGATCTGGATGTTCTATTAATCTCGGCTGAGTTTGGTTTCTACATGTGGGATTAACGCTGCCACCCCTGGTTACCTCACAGGGCCATTTGCAGCCTCCATCCCAGGGAAGGTGAAAGCACTTTGCAGTAGGTACTCTTTGGCTTTCCTGGTGGCTCAGATGGGAAAGAATTCATCTGCAATGCAGGAGACCTGGGTTCGATCCCTGGGTTGGGAAGGTCCCCTGGAGGAGGGTATGGCAACCCACTCCAGTATTCTTGCCTGGAGAATCCCATGGACAGAGGAACCTGGCTGGCTACCTTCTATGCGGTCACAAAGAGTCAGACATGACTGAGCAACTAAGCACAGCACACATTCTCTGACAGGTCCTTCCCGCTCACCTGGTTCCCACTGAGGGCTGGCAAGAGCACCCTTTTATTTCTCAATGGGGCTAGGGCAAAAAAAAAAATAATAATAAATGCCCAACCTGAGACAAATTCACAGCCCTTGCCCCCAGATAATGCAGACAACATTCTCCCTCAGGATTGACTCCACTGAGACTCCATAGTGACATGGGTTCAAGTCCTAAGTCCACCATAGACAGTTTTTATAAATTATTCTGGCAAAAAACAGCATTAGATTTACCATTTTAACATGTCCAGTTCAATAGTGGTAAGTGTAGTCATATTGTTATGACATAGATCACTAGAACTCTTACATCTTACAAAATTGAAACTCTGTGCCCATAAACACTATTTCCTCTTCCCCGCAGTTCTTGGCCCCTATTTCTCTGTTTCCTGTTCCTATGAGTTTGAATACTTTAGATACGTCATGAATGGAATCATACAGTCTTTGTCCTTTTGTGGCTGGCTTTCACTGAGCATAATGTCCTCCAGCTTTATCTATGTTACAGCAAGTATCAGAATTACCTTCTTTTTTAAGGCTGAATATCTTGTTTTGCATGCTATGTACCATATTTCTTTATCCATTCATTTACTGATGGACATTTGAGTTGGATCCACTTCTTTGCTGTTGCCACTAATGCTGCAAAGAATATGGGTGTACAAATGTCTCAAGATCCTGTGCTTTTTTTCATTTTGGTGTTTTATTTATTGTAAGTTTGCTTTTCATGCTATGTTATTCTATTTTTTTTTCAGCTTTATTGAGGTATAATTAACAAACAAAAATTGTATATATTTAGGGTGTACATGATGATTATATATATATATGTACACATTGTAAAATGATAACCACAGTCATTAATTAACATATCCATCATCTCACATAGTTACCACTTTTTATGCACACTTAAGGTCTACTTTATGTACACTTTAACTGTATGTACTCTCTGGTTCTATGAGTCTTTTTAATTTTATTTATATTTATTTACTTTACAATATTGTATTGGTTTTGCCATATATTGACATGAATCTGCCATGGATGTACATATGTTCCCCATCCTGAACCCCCCTCCCACCCTAGATCCCCGCAAAATGTAATAAATATATATACAATGGCATAAGAAAGAAGGAAATCCTGCTGTTTGTGACAACACAGATGATACTAGAGGACATTATGTTAAGTGAAATAACCCAGACACTGAAAAACAAATACTGTATGATCTCATTTATCACACAGAAGCTAGAAAAACCAACATCCTGCTCTGAATGTGGGATGGTATGAATTCAGAAGTGGGTGATTCTATTTTTAATTTTTTGAGGCAACTCTATACTGTCTTTCACAGTGGCTACACTACTTTGCATTCCTACCAACAGTGTACAAAGCCCCCAATTTCTCTGCATCCTTGACCACATTTGCTATTTTTTTTTTTCTTTTGAAAGTGGCCATTATCATATGTGTGTGGGGGTCACTCCTGAGGGTTGTGAGAAATTCAGTGCCGCTCTCTAGGTCAGGACAAGGGAAACCAGCTGAATTGGTTTAGATCTTTCAGATTGATCTCGGCTCTGAACATCTCAGTTAGCAGATAAGTCTTGGGGTGGGGATCAGATGAGCTCATGGACATGAAAAAATAATCTCTGTCCTTTGAGAAGGAGTACAGCTGTCAAAGGTCAGATCATGTAAAGTCTAGGAAAGAGCGGACTTGATGGTTAGACTACCTCAGGTCAATACTCAGATAACGCGCTGACCACAAGCCATGTGCGACACTGTCAGTTTCTTTACCAGTAAGATTGAGGGGATAACACCCAGCTCCACCCTGCACGTCAGAGAGTGGATGAAAAGACTAGCACAAATCACAGAAAATAACAGGCTTGAGTGATCAGAAGGATGCTATTCCTGGCTAAGAGTGAGAACTGAAAACTATTTGTTTCATTAACAAATAAGCGCATAGAATCTTACCCTTTTAAATGGTTTGATTATATAGACTATGACTTAAATCTCCGTAAACTATTTTTTTAAATGGGGCACATAGAGGCCTTTCAATAAGGTACTGCTACTTAGTGTTAAGGGAGACACAGAACCCCAGAAAAGACACAAGCTTCGGGGTCAGACAAACCTGGATACATCTGAATCTCAGCTTAGCCTCCTAGTTACTGTGAGATTCTTGAGTCTCTCTGAGTTTTGTTTGGTTTACTCAGCTGGAACACAAGGATTTTTTGAAAATTACTTTTCAAGATTGCTCTATCACATGTAATGTATCTGCCTGCCACATAAGAGATGTTCAATAAGTGATAACTATTATTTCTGTGTTGCTATCCCTTCCTAAGGAACCTGGCCCTCCTGAAGGTACTAGTGTAGCCCATGGTACACAGCACATGCCTGCTCAGCCAGTCAGTCTTGTCTGACTCTTTGCGACCCCATGGACTGTAGCCCCCAGGCTCCTCTGTCCATGGGATTCTCCAGGCAAGAACACTGGAGTGGGTTGCCATTTCCTTCTCCAGGAATTAAGCCCACGTCTCCTGTGTCTCCCACATTAGCAGGGGGATTCTTTACCACTGTGCCACCTGGGAAGCCTAACAGCCTCCCAGTGCAGGAGGAAAAGGCATGAGAAAATGGGGAGAAGACGGAGTTTTGTATTCACAAATACTCCTTTCCCAGAAACAAGCTATTTATCAAAGTACCAGCGTCTCCTTTACTGTCAAAACACAAAGGCTAATTACATTTGAAGAACGATGGACTACAAGAGCAGAAAAGACAGGGCCTGTTCAATTAATGGGGAGTGAAAGGGGGGGTCCCAGCATACAATATTTTGGACATTGGATTGCAATGGTTTAATTAGCCATTGCTATGGACTTTGGATCATCTGTTGTTCTAGAAGCCATTAGTCATCTGTAGCTTTTAAGCATATCATTTAGATTCTCTCATTCAACAAATACTTCCTGAGCACTCAATGCACGCCAAGAACCTGGGCTCAGCACTGGGGATATAGCACAGTCTAATGGAAGACAGATGGCTTAGCCCACTAATGGGCATCTCAAACTGATTCCAGTTTTATCCAACCCCGTGCTCTCTCCCCCATCATCCACCTTTCAGTAAAAGGCCTCTGACTCTGCCCAATTGTTCATGTCAACAACCACGGAGTCATCCTTGAACTCTCTCTAGAGGACCTTACCTCCAAGATATCAACAGGTCCTGTTGGTTCTCTTGCCAAAATAGTCCTGCTTCTATCTCCTCCTCTGTAAGCACACGGCCAGCCCTCCTGGTTCAAGACACCAGCTCAGCAAAACCCTCTCTTAGGGAAAAAAAAAAAAAAGTGAATTGTTTTCTGTGTCTATACATGCTTCCCATTGCAATCCATATGACATCTGGGGTGATCTTTTAAAGTGATGAATCATGCCATCCCATTGCTCTGCTTACAACCCTTCACAGTCTGCCCACTGCTCTTAAAAATCTCTGAGATAGCCTACAGGTTTTCACAGGCTCCATCCCCACCCACTCCTGTGACCTCAATCCAGACTTCACCCCTGATTGCTGACTAAGCTCTGGGCCCATCAAGCCCTGTCTTGCCTCCAAGTCCTTGCCCTTTCCATCTGTTCACAAGCTTAGTCCCTTCCCACCTTTCAGTTGAAATAGTACTTTCTCAAAGAGGTTTCTCCTGACTTCATCATCTGAATGACTTCTCCCAGATACTCCCTAGCTCATCATCTTGTTTCTTTCTTCCACAGCATTCACCCCACTGATAACCATCTTCTGCGTTTGTTGGTTCACTGGATATCATTTTCCCACTGGTCGATGGGTACTCTGATGGAAGCGGCCTTGTCTATCTTATTCACAGATAGACCATTTAGACCAATTGAAGGTGAGCAAATATGTGTTTATGTTCTCAGTAGCTCAGTCATGTCCAGCCCTTTGCAACCCTTTGGACTGTAGCTTGCCAAGCTCCTCTGTTCATGGGAGTTTTCCAGATACTAGAGTGGGTTGCTCTTTCCTCCTCCAGGGCATCTTTCCAACCCAGAGATCAACCCAGGGTCTCCTGCATCTCTTGCATTGCAGGTGGACTCATTACCACTGAGCAATCAGGGAAACCCTGATCAGATATAACACACACCGTATCCAGGCAGGCTATAAGCACACTCCTATGGTTTGGCTCTGCCCCTATTGAGCTTCCATCACTCAGCGTGCACGCCGCCCCAAGGATGGTAGTTCCTTGAGAAGACATGTGGAACGGGGCCAGCCCAGCCCAGCCCAGGAGAGCCATGGGCCACCTGCAGCTCTGATGGAATATAAATTAAAAACTTACCCCTCTGGGATTGGGGGCTGTTTGTTGCTGCAAGAAAAGCTGACTATGACATTTCCAAACTCTTGGTGATCTCCTATAAGTGACTTACTCTCTCTCATTCCCAATGTTCTCATTGGTGAAAGCACTAGATGATTCCAAACTCCTTCCTACTCAAAAACTGTGGGGTTTTAGTTAAGACTGTGTCAGTTCTGTAGATTACAGTATAGTTTGGTAGTTCAATCTTTTTTTCTCTTTCCAACTACACAAGTTAACTAGGCAACGTCAGCTTACTAAACTCCAGATAGTCAGTTACTAATGCTGAACTAGCTACACAAGACCAGAATGCAAAGGCCTGGGATGGTTTAAGCTGCTGAAGTGGAACTTCTATTTTGAAGACCCTGAGATTTAAAAAATAAATAAATAAATCTATAGAGCACAAACCTGCCGCATTCAGCTGCCCTGGTTATTTATACGAGCATTTCCTGATTCAAATTGCATGCTCAAATCAAATTTCCCTGGTTTATGCCTTCTTCAGCAATTACTTAAAGGCAGTTTACCTCTCTCTGGAGGAACATAGCAGGAAGGCCTATAGACAAAATCTCGTTGACTCAGGGAGAGATAAACGAACTCCAGGCCTGGCACTGCAAAAGTCACTTTGCCCCAGGAAGTGAACACTGATGGGCCTCCCAGCTGCTTTTCTGCCTCGCTGATGAGAAAAAATAATTCTCTAAGGAGGAGGGGGAGGCCCATAGCAATTGAAAAAGAGGGGTAAGCCTGGCAGGCTGGGGAGTAAGGGACCTCCTTCTTTGTACAAAATTCCTTTTGTTGGGGTTAAACAGGCTCACGACTAAAGCTGTTCCCCCTTCATGGGATTGAAAGAAGGCAAAGTGGGACAGAGAGATCGTTATCATTTCTGTAACTGAAAGCTTCACTTGAAACAAGATGAGACCCAACAAAAAACTATACAGTGGGCAAAATTCACCTTCATGATGCTGTCATTTTGTCCTCAATTCACTTCACTTTTCTTCATTTGGAAGGATTCTCTCATCCTCCACCAAAGAAGCGTCATTTGTTCATTCACTTATTCCACCAAGGGCTCTCATTGGTTAGCCTTAAGCTACATGATTATCCTCAAGCCTCTGATTGGTCAAGTCACGCTTCCATTAGTTTATTCCCCTAGTCAATTATTCTGTCTTATATTTTCTTCTTCATTCTTCTTCATTCAGTTGTTCAGCTTGGTGGATCTTGTCTTGGTTTTCTTGCCTTTTCTTTTAGTAACAGCACTCTGGATTTCTTTAGGGGGATAGTTCCCCTCTGTTCCCATCCTCGCAGGATAGACATGAAAGTGCTACTCACACCCTCTGTTCCATTTCCTCAACAGCGTACTAAAATCCAGAGACATTACTTTGCCGACAAAGGTCCCTATAGTCAAAGCTGTGGTTTTCTAGTAGTCATGAACAGATGTGAGAGTTGGACCATAAAGAAGGCTGAATGCTGAAGAACTGATGCTCTTGAACTGCGGTTCTGGAGCAGACTCTTGAGAGTCCCTTGAACAGCAAGGAGATCCAACCAGTCCATCCTAAAGGAAATCAATTCTGACTCTTCATTGGAAGGAATGATGCTGAAGCTGAAGCTCCAATACTTCAGCCACCTGATGCAAAGAGCCATCTCATTGGAAAAGACCCTGATTATGGGAAACATTGAAGGCAGGAGGAGATAACAGAGGATGAGATGGTTGGATGGCATCACCTACTCAGTGGACATGAATGAGCTTGAGCAAGCTCCGGGAGATGGTGAAGGACAGGGATCCTGGCCTGTTGTAGTCCATAGTATCACAAAGAGTCGTGTCCAACTGAGTGACAGAACAACAAAGAGTTACACACATTACACAGATCTCACCAATCAGAACACTGCAGTGTCTGGCCCATGGCAACTGGTTTGAGGATAAACATCTGGCCCAGGTTTAACCAGTGAGTATCCTCCCTGAAACTTTCACTGGAATTAACAACAGAAAGGAGGAGAAATTCTAATATCTTACTGTGACTAAATGAATCGAGACAGGAAGCATTAACATAGATAAAATATCTCTAATTGCAAAAAATAAAGTGGAAAGAAGAGTCAGGGCTGCGATCTAGAATCTACCACTTACCAGCTTGGAAAACCTTGGGCAAGTCACCTCCATAAATGCCTCCTATCTGAAAAGTGGAAATGAAATGAGTATTCTCCTGCCTGATAGTCTATGAATATGCCACACCCCTTGTCCCATCCAAGTGGCTGGAAGTAAAGAACTCTGAGATGGTGGTATTGTAAAATGAAAGCATTCCAGATCTCTGAGTCATCGTTCAAGAAAAAAGCCAAGGAGAGTCACCAGAAATACCTCCCAACTGTTATGGGGTAAAGATAAATATCTTTGCTTTACTAGATCAGAAATGCGGGGTTTATTTCACTGCAGCATAGAAGAGCATAATTATTAATATAATAATTATGCACTCAGATATTCACAGATACATGGCAAGTCCCTGATATAAAGCCATTTTGCCAAGCTGTGACTTTGAACGATGTGTTCTGAGGCAGGCATATGGTAACAAAGGAAAGGGATGCTATTTCTTCTGCTCAGCATCTATTTCCAGGCCATCTCAATGGTCTGTGAGAAAGAGAATATTTGAAATCGGGACTGTTCCTGTGATTCACTCTAAGTGTGTGGGGATTATAAAATAATCTCAATGCATCACCAAGAAAAGATAAGGACCAAGAATCCAACCATGGGAAGGGGCAAATCTGGACAAGCCAGTATGTAACTGACTTACTGAAAAGGAGGCAGGCAGAGGTAAGGCCAATCATGAATCTACAAGATTCTTAATATCTTAATTGGTAATATCCTCTGCAGCCGGAGCACAGTGATTGAAATCATGAGCTTTGGAATTAGTTTAATGCAACAAGGATTAAATGCCAAGAGTTAATGGAACAGTGTTTGAATTCCATTTCTGGCCCTTGACTAGTTGAACAAGTCGTTTTATCTCTCAGCCTGAATTTTCTCATCTGAAATATGAAGATTAAGAGAGTCCCTACCCCATGGTGTGTTGTAAGGATGAAATTAAATGATCCATGTAAAGTGCTTAGTACACAGTAAGAGCTCAATAAATTATCATAATGATATTATTGGCATTGTAAAATAGTGGACAAAGAGGGATATCTGGAGGAGATGAAGGAATTAAAGGAGAAAGATGATGATAATGGTAGTTGGGGAGGGAACCAAGGGCTACTAGCAATAAAAAGAAGCTGCAGGAAGGAAATGGCAGATAGAAGATGACCCTTACACAAGAATAAGCAAGAAGTCTTCCATTCAGAGACGGTACTCTGTCTGAAATCCACAGAAGAGGAGAGGAAATGAAAATGAGAACCTAGAGAGACTGGAACAAAGGAAGGAAAGAAAAAAAAAACAAACAAAGAAAATGAAATTGGACTCAATGTCAGTGATCCCCCGAAAGAGAAGAGAAATCCGAGAAGAGATAAAGAATAGGGACACAGATGAGAAGTAAAATCCAGGGCTTCAAGGGAGGAGAGCTAAGCATTCAGAGGAAACCATAAAGGATTAAATAAAAACACAGAAATGTAGGAGGAGCCCGGTTTAAAGTAGAAATAGGTGATAGAAATAGCTTATAAACACAGAACAGGAGAAATTACAATGATTGCACAGGTCCCTGAATTCCAAAAAAAGCTCGAGAAGCCAAATATATTTTCATTAACATTTGGCACAAGTCCACTTGGCAGCAAACTGAACTTGAGCTGACGTGAGGTTATTTATATTTTTTATCCCACACCCACATAGCATGAACGCATTCGTTGCAGTTGTGAGCTGATCAGAAAGGGCTGCCACAGGCCTCTTGGAGGCGGGACGTTTGGAATGCCCAGCATATGCACCAGGTTACATTTCTAGTTCCCACAGCATTCTGAAACTCCAAAACATGCTGAACTCTGAACTTTGAACTCAAGGGTTCCAGGTCAGGGTTTGTGAGCTTATATTGGAAAACAGAGACTGGATATGAGAAACTTGTTTCTAATAATGAAGCTGTTGAAAACTGCCATTTCTTGAGTGTTTACAACATCCTAAACACTGTCTATTCACTATCTAATTCAATCACCACGATATATCAGGTCCTTGTAGGCATGGCAAGGGAGGCTTACAGAAGTGATTTGTCACCAGTCTCTGCAGAGCTGGCAAAAGACAGAATTTAGGATTGGAACCCAGCTGTGCCACTTCCAAGCTTGCACACTTAACCACAAGGCTATGCTGCTTCTCTCCTAAACACAGAAAAGAATGGAATTAAGTATTTCTTGGGCCCTCACTATAAAAGCCATTCCCAGACATGATCTTGCATAAGTCTTATAATAACTCAATAAAGCCATGTCATCATTCCCCAAACAACTTGTTCAAAGTCTTACAGTTAACTGATCAGATACCAAATCCATTATTCTCTCCACTGATTGTTGCAATACCAAAAACGAGCTTGTAAGAGCCTTGTTCAAAAGAACAGGCAGAAGAAAGGTGGGGAACCTCTGCTCTAGAATAAAGATTCCTCAGGATGTTGGTAGTAGTGGTGGCAGGGAGTAAGGAGGTTTTGTTCCCCCGCAACTCCCATAGACAGGGCTTCCCTGTAGCTCAGCTGGTAAAGAAGCCTCCTGCAATGCCGAAGACCCAGATTCGATTCCTGGATCGGGAAGTTCCCCTGGAGAAGGGATAGGCTACCCACTCCAGTATTCTTGGGCTTTCCTGGTGGCTAAGACAGTAAAGAATTTGCTTGCAGTACAGGAGACCTGGGTTCAACCCATGGGTTGGGAAGATCCCCTGGAAGAGGGCATAGCAACCCACTCCACTATTCTTGCTTGGAGAATCCCCACAGACAGAGGAGCCTGGAGGGCTACAGGCCATGATCTCACAAAGAGTCAGACACAATTGAGCAACTAAGCACAGCACAGCACAACATCCATCAGCACCTCCCTCATCCCTTGATATACACAACTGAAATTTTCTCATTCTTAAGTACTAGAGAAATGTACTTATAGTCAAAACTTCCCTTCCATCTCAACTCCTAAATCCAACCTTTATAGAAATTCTGAAATTAGATAAAGGAAATACAAACACTAAAAAGCAGGTTATAAAACTAGGAGGAAAATGTACCAGGAGGGTAAAATATACGATCAAAATGAAAGAGGAGATAAGACAGATGATGATAAAATAAAGAAAATTCAGCAAGGAATTGATATGCAAATTCTGTGAATATTCTATCAGCTGTAATGATAGGAAAAACTATTTCACACTCATTATAGTTTTACAAAAATTTGTAAGACTCAAAATAACAGGTGATTAAAAAGCCCACAGTTCTGGGACTTTGTAAACCCTCCATCATGTCATAGTTTGATCTTGAACAATTAATTCAACTTCTCTGAGTTTGATCAAACATCTGTTTCTTGCAACCAAACACCCCGTGCATGTGGGCATGGGGTGTGTGATATGCAAAGGAAAACACTGTCAGTTTTTATACTTTTTAATGTTTCAAATCAACTATCAGTTCAGTTCAGTTCAGTTCAGTCGCTTGGTCGTGTCCGACTCTTTGCGACCCCATGAATCGCAGCACACCAGGCCTCCCTGTCCATCACCAACTCCTGGAGTTCACTCAGACTCACGTCCATCGAGTCAGTGATGCCATCCAGCCATCTCATCCTCTGTCGTCCCCTTCTCCTCCTGCCCCCAATCCCTCCCAGCATCAAAGTCTTTTCCAATGAGTCAACTCTTTGCATGAGGTGGCCAGAGTATTGGAGTTTCAGCTTTAGCATCATTCCTTCCAAAGGAATCCCAGGGATGATCTCCTTCAGAATGGATTGGCTGGATCTCCTTGCAGTCCAAGGGACTCTCAAGAGTCTTCTCCAATACCACAGTTCAAATGCATCAATTCTTCGGCACTCAGCCTTCACAGTCTAACTCTCACATCCATACATTGCCACCGGAAAAACCATAGCCTTGACTAGACTGACCTTAGTCGGCAAAGTAATGTCTCTGCTTTTGAATACGCTATCTAGGTTGGTCATAACTTTCCTTCCAAGGAGTAAGCGTCTTTGAATTTCATGGCTGCAGTCACCATCTGCAGTGATTTTGGAGCCCAGAAAAATAAAGTCTGACACTGTTTCCACTGTTTCCCCACCTATTTCCCATGAAGTGATGGGACGATATGCCATGATCTTCGTTTTCTGAATGTTGAGCTTTAAGCCAACTTTTTCACTCTCCTCTTTCACTTTCATCAAGAGGCCCTTTAGCTCCTCTTCACTTTCTGCCATAAGGGTGGTGTCATCTGCATATCTGAGGTTATTGATATTTCTCCTGGCAATCTTGATTCCAGATTGTGTTTCTTCCAGTCCAGCGTTTCTTATGATGTACTCTGCATAGAAGTTAAATAAGCAGGGTGACAATATACAGCC
>SJYQ01000998.1:1657945-1678005 GCA_006410935.1 Redunca redunca
AAAAAAAAAAAAAAAAAACTGAGGCTGAGGAGCGAAGGGAGCAAAGAAGCAGTTTATTTAGGGCAGAAGCAAAAGTTACACACTCAAAGAAGAGTGCGGTGTCCTCGCAAGTTGATCCCTCTTTTATCTTATTTTTAGCCCTTTGAATACGTGGGGTCTTTTGGGTTAGGGGTGGAATATTCATTGAGAGGAAGGTTGAAGTGTGGCCTGGATTGCACCCTGTTGCATCAGTTCCTGGTCTTGAGTATTTGTCTCTTGAAGCCACCGTAGAAGTGTGCTAAGAGTTGTATTCGCTTCAACTTCACTAGTAGAGCGCCACACAGTGAAAGGTCATATAGGGTCATCAGCAACCCGTGCATTTTTACTGCGCATGCTCCACAGGTTTCCCGGTTGCTTTCTTGTTTGGATGTTATAGAGTTTCTGTGTTAGATGCCATTCCTCCACTCGTCATACCTCGTTAAGTGAAAAACAAGGAGGAGGCTTGTCCTTCTGCCTAATACCTATACCTGAGGGGACTGAAACTGTTCCTGGGCCCCGCCCTGTCTTTCCTGCCTTAGCATCAGTTGTTTTTGTTTTTAAGAGCTTGCATTTAAGGAAGGGGGGAAAAAAAGTGTGGCCTGAGAAAAGAACTTACTTCCAGTACCGGAAGGGTTAGAGGAGGGGGCTAGGAAAGAAGGAAAGATACAGTGAAGAGCAGATGTAACAGGTGTCTAAAAGGCAGCTTTGCCAGTAACCCATCTCTCAGGTTAACAAAGGGCAGGGATGAACTTGGGAATAGATTTATTATGTATATACGTTTTAAGCACAAACGCAGAGATGAAGGAAACATTAATTTCTGTATTTTACAGTTATAAGTTGATATGATGTGGTCCGTGCCCCTTGGGCTCTGAACCCCTATCCCTGTTAACTGGCAGGAAGTTTAGCCTCTTACTCAACGCTGATACAGAGGACCTAGTTTCATGTCACTGTGGGCATTTGGGAGTGTCTGCCCAAACTTCAGCCCACATGGGTACCACCAGGGTGTCGTCTGCTCCAGTTTCCGTGGTGGCTTCAGTTCTAAGGGTTCTGTCATTTACACACCACTGGAGACTGGATCCCTGGAAGGTTAAGCGCACCCCTGGGAGCACCACCAGCCTTCCCTGGAGGTCTTGATAGCCTCGAGGAAGAGCAGGGTGCAGTCCCCACTGCTCTCTGAACCAGACACCCCCTCTTCCTCTCAATCTCGGAAACTCTCCTCCACAGCTCACCGCTCCTTCAATATCCCCCTTCCTCAGGGACACCTGGCATCAATGGAATCAGCTTCTAAAACAATAGGAAACCCCATTGTCTTTAGGCTGCTTCTGCTTATGACTGACAAAACTCCTGAATCATGAGATGAAAGAGCAAACCTTTGGAGGAGCAAAGATGAGAGGAATGTGCCTCAGAAGGAGGAAACAGAAGGAAAAAGACACCAAGATGCGTGTAGAGACCAGCATGGCTCCAAGAGAGTGAAGGAGGAAGCAAGTGAAGGATAAGACCAAACTAGAGATGAGTCCAAACTATCCAAAAAAAAAAGAAAATTTTCAGTAACAATGACCACATGATTCATACATAATGATACAGTGCTTGCTAACTACAAGCCATGATAGTCCTAACTCCTAACAACCCTACAAGATGGCACTATTATTATTTCCATTTCACAGATGAGGAAACTGAGAGTCAGGGAATGGTCAATTGCCTGAGCAAGTGCAAAGAAACCAGGACTCAAACTTGGTCAGAGCCTCCAGAACGGTAATGTTTAAACACTACATTGTACTGCCTATCAAAGCATAAAAAAGAAGAGTCAGGAGAATCAGAAGACAAGCCACAGGCCAGAGAAAATATTTGCAAAAGATACATATGATAAAGGACTGTTATTCAAAGCATATAAAAACCCTTAAAACTTAGCAGCATTTAAAAAATAATTTTTTAAATGGGCTAAAGATCTGGACAGATACCTTACCAAAGAAAACATGCAGATGGCAAATAGGCATATGAGAATTGTTCAAAATCATATGTCATCAGGGAATTGCAAATGAAAACAATGATATATTACTTCACACTTATTAGAATGGTCAAAGTCCAGAACAATGAGGACATCAAATGCTGGCAAGAATGTAGCAGCAGAAACTATCATTCACCACTGGTAGAAATGCAAAATAGTTTGGTTGATCATTTTGAAAGACAGCTTGGCATTTTCTTTTCTTTTTAAAATGTTTATTGGGGTATAATTGATTTACAATGCTGTTTTAGTTTCTGCTGTACGGCACAGTGAATTTTTTTTTTAATTTTTATTTTAACTTTATTTTGCTTTACAATACTGTATTGGTTTTGCCATACATTGACATGAATCCACCACGGGTGTACATGCATTCCCAAACATGAACCCCCCTCCCACCTCCTTCCCCATAACATCTCTCTGGGTCATCCCAGGGCACCAGCCCAAAGCATCCTATATCCTGCATCAAACCTAGACTGGCGATTCGTTTCTTACATGACAGTATACATGTTTCAATGCCATTCTCCCGAATCATCCCACCCTCTCCCTCTCCCTCAGAGTCCAAAAGTCAGCTATATACATATGTGTCTCTTTTGCTGTCTCGCATATAGGGTCATCATTACCATCTTTCTAAATTCCATATATATGTGTTAGTATACTATATTGGTGTTTTTCTTTCTGGCTTACTTCACTCTGTATAATCGGCTCCAGTTCCATCCATCTCCTTAGAACTGATTCAAATGTATTCTTTTTAATGGCTGAGTAATACTCCATTGTGTATATGTACCACAGCTTTCTTATCCATTCATCTGCTGATGGACATCTAGGTTGTTTCCATGTCCTGGCCATTATAAACAGTGCTGTGATGAACATTGGGGTACATGTGTCTCTTTCTATTCTGGTTTTCTCGGTGTGTATGCCCAGCAGTGGGATTGCTGGGTCATAAGGCAGACACAGTGAATTAGTTATACATATGCACATATCCGTCTCTTTTTTAGATTCTTTTCCCATATAGGTCATTACAGAGTATTGAGTAGAGTGCTATACAGTAAGCCTTTGTTATTTATTTATTTTATATATGGTAGTGTGTATGTGTCAATCCCAATCTCCCAATTTATCCCTCTTCCCCCTCCCTCCTTGCCAGTAATCATAAATTTGCTACACCTGTGACTCTATTTCTGTTTTGTAAATAAGTTCATTTGCATCATTTTTGATTCCATATATGGGATATCATATGATAGTTGTCTTTCTCTCTCTGACTGACTTCACTTAGTATGATAATACCTATGTCCACCCATGTTGCCATTAATGACACTATTTCATTCTTTTTTTGACTGAGTAATATTCCTTTGTATATATGTACCACTTCTTTTTATCTATTCATCTGTCAGTGGACATTTATGTTGCTTTCCTAGGACAGCTTGCCATTTTCTTACAAAACTAAACATACTCTTACCATATGACTGTGTACTTGGTGTTTACTCAAGGGAGTCAAAAAATTATGTCCACACAAAAACCTACACATAGATATTTATAGAAGCTTTATTCATAATTGCCAAAATCTGAAAGCAACCAAAATGTCCTTCAGTATATGAATGGACAAAGAGACTGTGGTCCATCCAGATACTGGAATATCGTTGTTGTTTAGTCACAAGTCATGTCTGACTCTTTTGCGACCCTATAGACAATAGCATGCCAGGCTCTTCTGTCCATGAGATTTCCCAAACAAGAACACTGGAGTGGGTTGCTGTTTCCTTCTCCAGGAGATCTTCCTGGCCCAGGGATTGAACCCGCATCTCCTGCATTAGCAGGCAGATTCTTTACCACTGAGCCACCAGGGAAGCCCAAAGGAATATTTCCAGTACTAAAAAGAAATGAGCTATCAAGCAATGAAAGCACATGGAGGAATCCTAAGTACCTATTACTAAGTGAAAAAAGCCAGTTCTGAAAAGGCTATATTCTGTATGATTCCAATTACATGACATTCTGGAAAAGAGAAAACTAGGGATGCAGTAAAAGAAACGTAAAAGACAGCAAAAATGATTTCCAGAAGTTAGGAGGGAGGGACGGATGCACTGGCGGAGCCCAGAGGACTTTCAGTGCGGTGAAACCATCCTGTATGACACTATAATGCCATACGTGTCATTATACATTTGTCAAAACCCAGAGACTATACAGCACGAAGAGTGAACCCTGATGCAGACCATGGACCTCGGGTGATCACAGCATTGTCAGAGCAGGTTCATCAGTTGTAATAAGTGTTCCATTCTGGTGCAGAATGCTGATAAAGGAGAGGCTGGAGGGGGACGGCAGGGAGTATATGGGAAACTTCTGTATCTTCTGCTTAATTTTGCTTTAAAGCTAAGTTGCTCTAAAAAATTAAAATATACTTAAAATAATAATTTTAAAAATAAAATATTAATTAAAAATGTGTGTGGTGGGGGACTGGGGGACCCTAGCTCCCTGGAGGCAGAAGAAAAAAGTGAAATATAGGGAAATGGATGCAGATTCACTTCTCAGAAATATATATATATATATATATATATGGGCCTATACATTTGATTTATTTATCATTTATTTATTCATTGAGTAGCCATACCATATACTATGAGAGACAATGGTGATAAGTCAATAAGGAGACAAGATTCCTATCCACATGAACTTCCATTCCACCCCCTCTGAGAATGAATCGTATCAAATCTTTCAGAAGGAGAATCTAACTGGGCTAATTAATCATAATCTTATATGGAGGCAGGATTCTCACAAAGGCCACCTCCATAGGCTGCTTTTGGCTCAAGTGCCAATCCCTACCCAGCTACCTACAGTCAAGAGGAGGGTTCACGTGATACTAAATATGGCACCTCAACAGAGGGCTCCAAAGACAGCTGGGGATGGAGAGGTCCTTGGAGTCTTAGAGCCCTCTTCCAGGAAAACCACAGTCTTAAAATTCAGTCTCAGTTAATCTACTCAGATTTCTATTTGACAGGAGCTCAAGGAGAAGCATTAAATTTGAGGGGAAGAAACACAGACAAAGAAACACATAGTTATACAGAATTGGAAAAACCAACCCCGCAATTAGACTCCAGTTCTTTTATATCCAAGACAAGGCTCCGTTAGCGCCTGTTGCAGGAGATGCATTCCGGCGCAATCTCCAGCTTTCAGTACCATCTGCTCCCTTTGTGTGAAGGATTGTGATTTTGTACAAGTGAAAAGTATAAACAGATTTCTAAAAGGTTTCATTAATAAAGGAAACTAAAAGGCAAGAGAAAAATGTGTCTGATTCCCTGGTTCTGATTTGTCAGGTGTCAGTGAGCAAGCAGGGCTCTTTGATGCCAAGTGGAGGGCAAGGCTTTGGGATTGCAGCTCTGCCCGCTACGCACCAAGAAGGACTGTTTTTTTGCTGGATGGTGGGATTGACTGGCTAGTGTTTCTGGCTAAAGGATAGTCTCTTGCTACTCTTTGGCTAGTGGGATTGAGTTTGGTTTGATCAGCTAGGACCCAAAACAATTTGTGTTGTTTTCCAGCATAACTGGAAATTTTCCTTTCCATCTGTTGCTGCTTGATTCTTTTATTTTGTCCATGATGTCATTATTTTTGCTGTGGCTCATTTGGCATGAACTCAGTCCTTTCCCTCCACCACGTGTGGCTTATATACAACATCACCAGAAAAACAAGTTGGAGAGCTTGACTGATGGGTGTTACTGAGTCTGAATCACTAAATCAGCTTCTCAGCAGCTGTTTCATGGCACACCTTCCCCTTTCTGTCCCCTCCACCATTTCTAATAGTATCGTAGGGTCTTCTAAGCCTTGAACACAAGGGAGAAAAATCTAGAGATCGATTATCCTTTTAGTAAAGTTCTCATGAGCTTTGAGACCTAAGTAGCAATACTGGTCTATGTCTTGGTGGTATGAGCCCGGATGGGAGAAGAGAAACTGACGCTTGTCTGAGCTGAGAGGTTCTGAGCACCAGCAGAACTGCTTTGGGGGCCTGATGGCCAGATCCCATCCTCTGCAGCAGAGGGACACACCACCAGCGCCCTGCAGACACAGTGGCACATTCGTGAGGAACCCAGGGTGCCTGTTGCACCCAGCAGAGTGGTAGGGAATCAGCCTGTCCTGGAGGACCCCAGCAGCAGTACAGCAGAGAGCTGGTACCCTCAAAAATTCTGCGGGATACATTTCAAGGAAAGACTTGGATGAAAGAACCCGAGTGGGATTGTTTCTCAAACTTGTGACACATCCCTGGAGGGCTCCTGGAAGCCAGTGGGGTTGCAACAGGAGGAAGAAAAAGCTATGAGCCTCTGTCACATGGATGTATATCTCAAAGTGACTTTATTTGTACCAACAAGCTGGTGAGGCCTGGGATATTTGTCTTATCTGAAGTAACTTGGATTACTCATAGTGAATAATCAATAAGAATAGAGTCGTGGAAACAAGATACAGCAAAGAAACAGGCCTCACATGTCACTCATTATCCTGCCAAGAGCCTGCCCTTCTAAGGCGCCTTCAGTTATGATAACCCTATATTTAAATTTTAATTATAACAAAAATTGTCTCCTGTCCAGAAGGATGTGTGAAAAACCAATCATAAACACTTGCCAACTCAGTGCTGGAAAGTTATCTGCTCCAAGAATAGATTCTTTGGCTCAGTCTTGGAAGGAGAAGGTGGGAAAGTTTCATTCCAAGACCTCACACCAGGCTGACTGGGCAAAGCTAAGCCAATTCTGAATTACCCAAATTGTTTGCAGCATCTATCCGCTATTCCCAGTTAGGGTCCTCTGATTCCTGGGCTTATTGGACCAAATCTGTGGCTGCTAATCTTGGTGTGGGCCACTACTGGACCCTACCAAATGCCAACACTGTCCTGGAGTAGGTGAAGGTTCCCTCTTCAGGAGGACTGGGAACAGGAGTACACATCACTTTTGACAACTCCAGTGCAATGTACAAAGGCTTGACATTAATCAAACTAAATTCCTCAGGATGAGAAAATCAGCCAGATGCCAACTAGTAGGTGGGAAACATAAGTTCTCACCACCCGAGAAGCATTAAATGAAGGTTGAGAGGCTGAAGTTGGAAAGCCAGCCAAGGCACCATCCCAGGAGCCTGGGTTTGGAAATCAATTAGGGAGAAGGAGAGGATGGGGGCCCTGGCACGTCTCAGCTGCAGCAGGGGGGCAGTGCAGCTTGACTGGCAGGCCTATATTTGTATCCTGCAGCATATGTGTCTCCACCTCTGCTTTAACTTCATGGGGAGAAATCAATAGAGAGGAAAGAGAGACCTAGACTAAGCAGGAGAAAAATTATTGTCCACCAGCAAACTTCAGAGGTATCAGGGAAGTGCAAAGGGCAGTCTGGTTGATGGCAGAAGGAGAGCTCCTTTTCAGGGGAGGCTGTGGCTCTGTAGCAACTGACCTGCCCTCTCAGGACACCTCCTTGGTGTCCAGTTGCCCCAGTTTTGGGCCCCAGTGACATCAAGAGGAATTCCTTGTCAGGGCAAAGAGGAACTTGTGCTATTTGGAGATAAGCTCCAGTGTCTCTTTCACTCTGTGCTCTTAGCAGAATCAACCTATATTAAATAGTACAAATAACTTGAAATGGGGATTCTCCTGGACTCTGGGAAGCTGGAATGGCACTGTAGCTGTGCTGAACAGTGCAGGGCACTCGATGACTCACTGTGCTCCAGGCCCCTATGGGGCAAAGCCTCAGGCCGGTTCTGCACCTGGTTGCCATGCTCCAGGTGGAGAAAGCAATGGCACCCCACTCCAGTACTCTTGCCTGGAAAATCCCATGGATGGAGGAGCCTGGTAAGCTGCAGTCCGTGGGGTTGCTAAGAGTCGGACACGACTGAGCAACTTCACTTTGACTTTTCACTTTCATGCATTGGAGAAAGAAATGGCAACCCACTCCAATGTTCTTGCCTAGAGAATCCCAAGGATGGGGGAGCCTGGTGGGCTGCCATCTCTGGGGTCACACAGAGTCGGACATGACTGAAGCGACTTAGCAGCAGCAGCAGCAGCCATGCTCCAGGACACATGACTTGAGGCCTTAGTCGCAGCTAATTGGACCAAGACTAGCATGGGAGGCAAGGTGGTGTGAACTGTAAATAATGCACCTGCCAGGGAGGAGATGCAAGAGATGCCAGTTTAATCCCTGAGTTGCGAAGATCCCCTGAAGTAAGAAATGGCTATCCACTCCAGTATTCTTACCGGGAGAATTCCATGGGCAAAGAAGCCTGGTAGGCTACAGTCCATGGGATCACAGAGTCAGACATGACTGAGCACACAGCACATATATATAGGATGGAAGAGGGAAGACAAGACAGTGGAGGCAGCCAGCTGGGGCTGCTGTATCCTGGAGAGCAGTTAATCAGGGGAGGCTGCTGGGGGGCACCTCCCAGAGCCCCCTCTCAGGCTCTCATCTGGCCCGCCGCCACCACTCTGGGTGCTGGGACTTAATGGATCACAGCTGCAACCTGGGTATCACCCTCAATGGAAGAGAACCACCTCACCCAAGGTCATGTCCCCCTTACCCCAAGGGCAACCCACATGCAGCCATGAGTCAGTTTCAAGGAACAGAGACTTAACCTGCTTTCCTGAAGGGAACAACTTTGAATGCCCAACCCAGCCCAAAGCACCTATGGAATCTGCTGAGGTCTTTGTTAATGTTATTGAACCAAACTTGGGTCCAGCTGCCCATGAACATGACAGCCAATCTATTGATGCTGGGTTGCAGTGAAGAAGAGGGCAGCATTTAGTGCCAGGGACCAAACAAGGACTCTGGGACATGAGTGCTGAAAAAGCCCAAACTTCTAGATGGGTTTCAAGAAAGCATTTTTTTAATCAGAATATATTTTATTTATAGTGTTGTGTTAGTTTCTGCTGCAGAGTGAATCAGTTATATATATACATGTATCAACTCTTCTTTTAAGATTCTTTTCCCATATAGGTCACTATAGAGTATTGAGTTCCCTGTGCTATTAACCTAGACAGCATATTTAAAAACAGAGACATTACTTTGCCGACTAAGGTCCGTCTGGTCAAGGCTATGGTTTTTCCAGTGGTCATGTATGGATGTGAGAGTTGGACTATAAAGAAAGCTGAGCGCTGAAGAATTGATGCTTTTGAATTGTGGTGTTGGAGAAGACTCTTGAGAGTCCCTTGGACTGCAAGGAGATCCAGCCAGTCCATCCTAAAGGAGATAAGTCCTGAGTGTTCATTAGAAGGGCTGATGTTGAAGCTGAAGCTCCAATACTTTGACCACCTGATGTGAAGAGCTGACTCATTTGAAAAGACCCTAATGCTGGGAACAATTGAAGGCAGGAGAAGAAGGGGACAACAGAGGATGAGATGGTTGGATGGCATCACTGACTCAGTGGACATGAGTTTGGGTAAACTCCAAGAGTTGGTGATGGACAGGGAGGCCTGGCTTGCTGCAGTCTGCAAAGAGTCAGACACGAATGAGTGACTGAACTGAACTGAACTGAACTGTATTATTAATATATAGTACATCCCTGCATGCATGTTAAATCACTTCAGTTATGTCCAACACTTTGCAGTCCCATGGGCTGGAGCCTACTAGGATCCTCTGTCCATGGGGATTCTCCAGGCAAGAAGACTGGAGTGGGTTGCCATGCCCTCCTCTAGAGGACCTTCCCAACCTAGGGATCAAACCCACATCTCTTACCTTTCCCGCATTGGCAGGCAGGTTCTTTACCACTAGTGCCACCTGGAAAGCCTAATTGTAGGTCCTTATTAGTTATCCCTTCAATTCAGTTCATTCACTCAGCCATGTCCGACTCTTTGTAACCCCATGGACTGTAGCATGCCAGGCTTCCCTGTCCATCACCAACTCCCAGAGCTTGCTCAAACTCAAGTCCATCAAGTCAGTGATGCCATCCAATCATCTCATCCTCTGTCATCCCCTTCAATCTGCCTTCAATCTTTCCCAGCATCAGGGTCTTTTCCAATGAGTCAGATCTTCACGTCAGGTGGTCCAAGTATTGGAGTTTAAACTTCAACATCAGTCCTTCCAATGAATATTTGGGATTTATTTCCTTTAGGATGGACTGATTGGATCTCCTTGCAGTCCAAGGGACGCTGAAGAATCTTCCCCAACACCACAGTTTAAAACCAACAATTCTTTGGAGCTCAGCTTTCTTTATAGGCCAACTTGCACATCCATACATGACCACTGGAAAAACCATATCTTTGACTAGACAGACCTTTGTTGGCAAAGTTATGTCTATGTTGTCTAGATTGGCCACAGCTTTTCTTCCAAGGAGCAAGTGTCTTTTAATTTCATGGCTGAAGTCACCATCTGTAGTGATTTTGGAGCCCAAGACAATAAAGTCTCTTACTGTTTTCACTGTTTCCCCATCTATTTGCCATGAAGTGATGGGACCGGATGGATGCCATGATCTTCATTTTCTGGATGTTGAGTTTTAAGCCAACTTTTTCACACTCTTTCACTTTTATCAAGAGGCTCTTTACTTCTTCTTTGCTTTCTGCCATAAGTGTGGTGTCATCTGTGTATCTGAGGTTATTGGTATTTCTCTCAGCAATCTCGATTCCAGCTTGTGCTTCATCCAGCCTGGTATTTTGAATGATGTATTCTGCACATAAGTTAAATAAGCAGGGTAACAACATACAGCCTTGGCGTACTCCTTTTTCTATTTGGAACAAGTCTGTTGTTCCATGTCCAGTTCTAACTGTTGTTTCTTGACCCGCATACAGATTTCTCAGGAGGCAGGTCAGGTGGTCTGGTATTCCCATCTCTTTCAGAATTTTCCACAGTTTGTTGTGATCCACACAGTCAAAGGCTTTGGTATAGTCAATAAAGCAGAAGTAGATGTTTTTCTGGAACTCTCTTGCTTTTTCAATGATCCAGTGAATGTTGGCAATTTGACCTTTGGTTCCTCTGCCTTTTCTAAATCCAGCTTGAACATCTGGAAGCTCACGGTTCATGTACTATTGAAGCCTGGCTTGGAGAATTTTGAGAATTACTTTGCTGGCATGTGAGAAGAGTGCACTTGTGCAGTAGTTTGAGCATTCTTTGGCATTGCCTTTCTTTGGGATTGGAATGAAAACTGACCTTTTCCAGTCCTGTGGCCACTGCTGAGTTTTCCAAATTTGCTGGCATATTGAGTGCAGCACTTTCACAGCATCATCTTTCGGGATTTGAAACAGTTCAATTGGAATTCTATCACCTCTACTAGCTTTGTTCGTCATGATGCCTCCTAAGGCCCACTTGACTTTGCACTCCAGGATGTCTGGCTCTAGATGAGTGACCACACCATCGTGGTTATCTGGGTCATGAAGATCTTTTTTGAATAGTTCTTGTGTGTATTCTTGACTAGACAGATCTTAGTTGGCAAAGTAATGTCTCTGCTTTTGAATATGCTATCTAAGTTGGTCATAATTTTTCTTCCAAGGAGTAAGAATCTTTTAATTTTATGGCTGCAGTCACCATCTGCAGTGATTTTGGAGCCCCAAACAATAAAGTCTGACACTGTTTCCACTGTTTCCCCATCTATTTCCCATGAAGCGATGGGACCGGATGCCATGATCTTCGTTTTCTGAATGTTGAGCTTTAAGCCAACTTTTTCACTCTCCTGTTTCACTTTCATCAAGAGGCTTTGCACCGAAGAATTGATGCTTTTTAACTGTGGTGTTGGAGAAGACTCTTGAGAGTCCCTTGGACTGCAAGGAGATCCAACCAGTCCATTCTGAAGGAGATCAGCCCTGGGATTTCTTTGGAAGGAATGATGCTAAAGCTGAAATTCCAGTACTTTGGCCACCTCATGTGAAGAGTTGACTTATTGGAAAAGACTCTGATGCTGGGAGGGGTTGGGGGCAGGAGGAGAAGGGGACGACAGAGGATGAGATGGCTGGATGGCATCACTGACTCGATGGACGTGAGTCTGAGTGAACTCCGGGAGTTGTTGATGCACAGGGAGGCCTGGCGTGCTGCGATTCATGGGGTCGCAAAGAGTCGGACATGACTGAGTGACTGAACTGAACTGAACTGTGTGTATTCTTGCCACCTCTTCTTAATATCTTCTGCTTCTGTTAGGTCCATACCATTTCTGTCCTTTATTGTGCCCAGGTTTGCATGAAATGTTCCCTTGGTATCCCTAATTTTCTTGAAGAGATCTCTAGTCTTTCCCATTCTATTGTTTTCCTCTCTTTCTTTGCACTGATCACTGAGGATGGCTTTCTTATCTCTCCTTGCTATTCTATTCTAGTTGTCTATTATAAAGCATTTTTAAAGGCCAAGTGAGGGAGAAAGGATCACAGGTGTGTGATCAGCTCAAGCACAAATCTCTGATTGGTGGATAGCAAGGTCACAGGGAGTGTCACAGGGGTTAGCACTACCAAGCCTTAGGCTCCAGTAGACCTGGGGGCTATGCACCAATGTTCATTAAGTAGTTAACATCATCCATTTGTTTCATATCTGTAAAATAACTCAGGATGAGTAGCAGATACTGTTATCTAGGGACATCAGAGAGGAGCTAAAGCAGATGATATGGGGGAGGGGTCTGTCCCGGGAAGGTCCCATAGGGTCCTGCTCCATTACATTAAGACTGCATTACAGTTCAACTTCTCCTCTGTCCTGTCCTCTTTGCTTAGATCCTCTGTGATGCTAATCTTAAATGTTCTCCCTGAAAATTCCATCAGGCAAATCTCCATCTGAGAGCCCATTTTCCAGGGAACCAGATCTAAGATGCCGTCCAATCTGATCTTCTGTTTTGGGAAGGTTGACTTGAAAGATAGATAAATGATAGTTAGCTGGGGCTTCCCAGGTGGCTCAGTGGTAAAGAATCTGCCTGCCAAGCAGGAGATGCAGGAAGAGGATACAATCTGAGTGAGGAAGATTCCGCTGGAGAAGGAAATGGCAATCCGCTCCAGTATTCTTGCCTGGGAAATCCCATGGACAGAAAGAGTTGTTTAGCTACAGTCCATGGGGTCGCAAAAAATCAGACATGACTTAGCAACTATGCAAGAACAAGATAGATAGATAGATAGGGATGGGGTAGAAGACCAGAGGCACACAGAGAACTCAGGAAGCACGAGGCAGTGAGGCAGCAGACAACACAAGGCAATACAGGCCAAGAATATGCAGACTCCATGAGTTAGAGGAAAAGCAAGGCTAGTGGACAACCTAGAGGGGTGGGAAGGAAGCCCAGGAGGGAGGGGATATATATATGCTTACGGCCGGTTGCTGTACCGAAGAAGCCGATACAACATTGTAAAGCAATTATCCTCTAATTTAAACAAATAGCACGTTATCCACAGCCAAGAGGGTGGCTATTGGAGCTTTTTATTTAAAAAGTTTTAATTGCAGTAAGATACACATAATGCGAAGTTTGCCATCTTGCCCATTTTTAGGGCACGCACAGCTCTATGGGAGCTTTCAGTTTCCTTACTTTCTTCATGAAGCACAGAAACATCTGGAAGGAGGGAGTCTCTGTAAGACCCCAACCCAATGCACAGGAGGTGAGAGCAGAGGCTCGAAGATAAGCAGACCCGAGTGCAGATCCGCATTCTGTAACTGTCTATGATGGGCCTTTGAGCAAGTTGTGAGACCTGACAAGCCTTGACGTCTTCATCTGTATCATGGGCGCAGAGCAGCCAGGACAGCACGGTGACGGGGAAATGCAGGCAGATCGGCTCTGGCACAGACAGAAATGGGATGCTGGGCACGTTTCTTCTCTCCCTGAGTCTCAGTGATCTCACCTGTAAAGTGGGAAATGATAGTGCCTCCCTCGAAACTTTATACAAGGATTCAATGACATAACCCTCGCAGTATTCCTCATGCTGTAAATTCCTTTTTTTAATAGATTGACCATTTTCTTTTTGTATTTCTTTTTATTATTATTGAAGTATAGCTGATGTAGACTGACTCTGTAAATTCTTGATCATTGGGAGCTACTTCTTCACTGAACTCTTTAAGTCTGGTTAAAACAGCCAGAGTGAATTAGGAAATGTGTGTGGGTTTTAAAAAGTGTTTCTCTAGTGGGAAAGAATAAGGCCACGACTTAAATCTCTAGGCAGCAGGAAGAACTCTCCGTGTCACAGAAAACACCGTCTTCCACGTGTTAAAAAGCCGCCCTGGTACAAATCAAGGTCAGTCCTCCCACTGTTCCTCGTGTTCAGCACGAGGCCAAGTCCGGGATTTAGATGGAAGCTTCCGCCTGAGCTTGCCAGCAGGGACTCCTCCTGGCCCCAGATTTTGGAGCAATAAATAAGGCTCAGAGGCAATGACCTGGTAGGGCAGCAGTCTGGCAGAGCAGCAGGCTGGTGGGAACGAATGGGTTGCAGTGGGAGGCCCCAGTCTGCATGTCTGCTCCGGCGGTAACAAACAGATACACACAGGCCATGAAAAGACTCTGCTGTGCTTGGTCCTTCTGCCTCCCCCCACCAGCCCCGCCCAGCCCTCTCCATCCCAGCCCTTTCCCCTAACTGTTCTTTCTACTCCACTGACCCTTTGCAGCTCAGTCCATAAAATGAAGCAGCACATCACTGGCCCATCACCCCATCACCCCAACATCGTGAGTTTGATGGCACTGTACAGAGTCTGCCCTGTATCCCCCACCTCCCTGTCTCTCTCAGCCTTTTTCCCATTCCTTCTGCTTCTCTATCTCTGTGTCCCACTTGCTCTCTCCTCCACCTCTCCTGTTCCTCTCCTCTTCCCTCTTGAACTCTGCTTCTCTCTCTGTTTTCCTCTAGCTCTCTACTTCTCTGTCTCACCTCTAGCTTTGTTGCCCAGTTCCCTCTGAAGCCCCACGTCTCTGTATTTCTTGGTCTTTTTATTTCCCTCTCACCAATCTGCTGTGTGACATGATGGAACGCCTTTGCCCTCTCTGGCTCTTAATCTCTTCTCTGTAAAATGAGGCTCTTTAGCAAATGTTTTTAACAAGGCTCTGGGACAGCCAGGCCCAGTCAAGACCTAGCTTCACCTTGGACTGAAGGCCAACCAGCACCTCTCTATACAACCACACAAGCTGTTAAAATTTTTAAATAATTATCCTACTGGTGAGAGTTACTTGCCTGAGCTCCTGAGATCACCCCCTATCATTCTGGCTGCTCCTGCTTCTGTAGGCTGTGATATGCGCTCAGTCATGTCCCACTCTTTGCAGCCCCACAGACTGTAGCCCACCAGGCTCCTCTGCCCATGGAATTCTCCACGCAAAAATACTGGAGTAGGTTGTCCTTTCCGTGGAGATCTTCCAGAACCAGGAATCGAACTTGCATCTCTTGGCATCTCCTGCATTGACAGGCGGATTCTTCACTATGAGTCCCACCTGACAAGCCCACACCTGCTTCTAATTCCTACAAATTACAAAGGAAAGTACCCAAACCTGGCACGGCCAGGAGTGTCCACAACTTCTCATTCTGCTTGGATGTTTTCCTCTGTTTGTTCTTAAATGATAATCCTGTTGTTTAAGCCATCCAGTCTATGGTATTTTGCTTTAGCAGCCTGAGCCGGCTGAGATTCCCACCAATGAGCTTTGAGTAGAAATGTTACTTATCATTTCCCCATTTGTGTGTATAATTGCTGGTGTGAGGCCCTTACTCTGTTGTGGGAGTCAGGCAGCCACCATGAGCCTGATGCTCATTAAAAATGTGACATGAGGGACTTCCCTGGTGGTCCAGCCTTAGCCAGGCTCCGAGCTCCCAAGGCAGGAGGCCCAGGTTTGATCCCTGGTCAGGGCACTAGATCCCACATGCTTCAACTAAGAGTTCACATGCCACGGTTAAAGATCTCATACACTGCAACTAAAGATTCTGCACGCTACAACAAAGATCAAAGATCCTGTGTGCCGCAGCTCAGCTCAGTCACCCAGTCGTATCTGACTCTTTGCAATTCCCATGGACTGCAGCATGCCAGGCCTCCCTGTCCACTACCAACTCCTAGGGCTTGCTCAAACTCATGTCCATCAAGTCGGTGATGCCATCCAACCATCTCATCCTCTGTCATCCCCTTTTCCTCCTGCCTTCAATCTTTCCCAGCATTAGGGTCTTTTCCAATGAGTCAGTTCTTCGCATAAGGTGGCCAAAGTATTGGAACTTCAGGACTGATATTCAGGACTGATTTCCTTTAGGCTTGACTGGTTTGATCTTCTTGCTCTCCAAGGGACTCTCTAGAGTCTTCTCCAAAACCACAGTTCTAAAACATCAATTCTTCAGAGCTCAGCCTTCTTTATAGTCCAGCTCTCACATCCATACATGCTTACTGGAAAAACTATACCTTTGACTAGATAGACCTTTGTTGGCAAAGTAATGTTTGCTTTTTAATAGTGCCATAACTAAATTAGTAATCCCTGGTGAGTCAGAGGTTAAAGCGTCTGCCTGCAATGTGGGAGACCTGGGTTCGATCCCTAAGTCGGGAAGATCCCCTGGAGAAGGAAATGGCAACCCACTCCAGTATTCTTGCCTGGAGAATCCCATAACTAAATTCCTAACTTAGTGCCACAACTAAGACCTGGCATACCCACATAAACAAATATAAATATTTAAAGAAGAAAATGTCACATGAGCAAAAATAAACTTTTGTTGTTTTAAATAACTGAAATCAAGGGTTGTTTGTTCCAGGAACATAACTCAACTTAAAAAATCAGCATTTAATGATGACAACAACATATTAATATTTTATTTCTTGCATGATATGTGATTTGGTTTTGGGGGGATTTGTTTTGTTTAGAAGGTTATTTTTTGGTGTTTTTCTTTGTGAAAGGTTACATTTACTCAGTTCTTACTACATACCAGACACAGGTTTTTATATACGATCTCAGTAATCCTCTATGGGAAATCATTCCTTCTTTTATTCATTCATTCAATAAATATTTGTGGAGTGCCAACCAGGAGCAAGGTGAAGAAGATAGACATAGTTGACCCTGACCTCATGGAGTTCAGTCTGTTCAGGGAAGGGTGTTGAGGCAGATGTAATTAAATAATCTAACAGAAGAGTAGAAACTTAAACTATAATTGTGTCTCTGAGAGAATTCGTGCTGTGAATGTGGGTCACGAGGGAGTCTACTCTAGACTGAGGGTAGGAGTGCTGTGTTGGGGAAAGCTTCCCAGGACTTTCTAAAAATGAAGTAAGATAAGCCTAGGCTAATAACATTATTATTCCATTTTACTGTTGAGAAAACTAATGTTTTCACAAGATGGCCTGTAAATGTCAGAACTAAGATTTAAACCAAGCTCTAACTCCAAAGTTAACCTTAACCGCTGTAACCACTAACTGTACTATAGACATACCTTTGTATTCAGAATAAAATCAGTAGTCAGTATTTAAGAGAATTATTCAGATTTTCAAGTTGGTCTCAATATTCTAAGTAAAACTAGAATTAGGATCAGATTATGATGTTTCCAAAGTCATCCAGCTGCATGAGTATGGAGACATATTTTAAATGTTTAAGTAAATATACTTGGGGTGGAGTCAAGTATGCCATTTCCTAACTCACTTAGAAAAGAAATAGAATAAAAAAAAAAAGAAAGAAAGAAAGGCAGCATCAGCTAAACCAGCAATAAAAAGAGCAATTAGAAATCAATTTTTGAGCCACAATAAAAAAGCCCCACCCCATTCCCTGCTACATCTCTTCAAAACAGATGATAAGTTAATTCCTGGCTCTTTGCAATTCATATTGTCTGTTCTCCAAAGGAATTGTACAGCACAGCATATCAGTATGGTTAATTACATCATGCTTATAAAGCATTTTGTAAGTAAAAATTGCTGTTGAAGGAACAGGACAGTTGCTAGCAAAAATAAAAAGGCAGAAGTTGAAGGATGGAAGAAAACCAGGTATCAAGATTTCCCCCACTCTAACTTCAATCTTTCTAAACTCTGATTGAGCTAATATGCACTCTCATTTAATTCTCATCTGAAAACACACACACACACACACAAAACCCAGTCTTCCTTTTGGGGAATTATCATCTCTCTATTATAATGTGGTCATTGTGGGACTGTAATAAGCAAGACGTTTTCCCTTTGGAAAGCCCTTCTGGAGATGCTCTCTTTCAACAATCTGGAGTGTACAAGGAGGAGACCTGTGACCTAGGATACGGAATTCTGAGCAGAGGGATGCAGTGACAAGATTCCATGGATGCCAATTCAGCCCAGTTTGGAGAAGACACTAAGGTGAGAATGATGAACAATTTCTTCTACCACCAGCATCTCTCTTTAAATTCTAGTTCTTCAGTCTTCCCAATGATGGACCTTCTAGTGAAGTTCCTTCTGTTGCTTGCAACCAAAAATTCCTCAACTGAAAATCAGCTCTTCACATCACGTCGCAAAAGTAGAAAATCCTAAATGCACCACCAGGAAACTAATAGAGCTCATCAATGAACTTGATAAAGTTGCAGGATACAAAAAGAATACACAGAAATCTGTTGGCATTTCTATCACAATCTTGTTTACCAATCACATCAAAAAGAATAAAATACCTTAAACTAAATCTTCCTAAAGAGGCAAAAGATCTGTACTCCAAAAACTATAAGACACTGATGAAAGTAACTGAAGATGACACAAACAGATGGAAAGCTATACCATGTTCTTGAATTGAAAGAATCAGTATTGTTAAAATGGCCATACTACTGAAGGCAATCCATAGATTCAACACAAAACATCAAATTATCAATTACACTTTTCACAGAACTGAATTTAAAAATTTTTTTTAAATTTACAGGAACACTAAAGACCCCACATAGCTAAAACAATCTTGAGAAAGAAGAATGGATCTGGAGAAACCACAGTCTCTGATTTCAGATTATACCACAAAGTTACAATAATCAAATCAGTATGGGATTGGCACAAAAACAGACACATAAATCAATGGAACATGACAGAAAGTCTACAACCTACATTCTTATGTCAGTTAATATACAACAAAGGAGGCAAGAATGTATAGAACATAAAAGACAGTCTCTTTAATAAGAGACTGTATAGCACAGGAAACTATATTCAATATCTTCTAATGACCTATAATAGATTCTGAAAAAGAATATATTTGCATATATGTGTGTGTACATATGTATTCATAAGAGTCATTTTGCTGCACACTTGAAATATTGTAAATCAACTATACTTCAATTAAAATTTTTTTTTTAATTTTAAGAGAGTGAAATGTTCACCCCACCATTCCACTTCCAAGAATCTCCTATGCACTGGTGGAAATGTAAATTGGTACAACCACTGTACAATGGAGCATATGGAGAACAGTATGGAGGTTCTTTAAAAAACTGAAAATAGAGTTACTGTATGATCCAGCAGTCCCACTCCTAGGCTATATTCAGAGAAAACTCTAGTTAAAAAAGAAACATGACATCAGTCAGAATGGCTGCTATCCAAAAGTCTACAAGCAATAAATACTAGAGAGGGTGTAGAGAAAAGGGAACCCTGTTACACTGTTGGTGGGAATGCAAACTAGTACAGCCACTATGGAGAACAGTGTGGAGATTCCTTAAAAGACTAGAATTAGAACTGCCATACAACCCAGCAATCCCACTGCTGGGAATACACACCGAGAAAACCAGAATTGAAAGAGACACATGTACCCCAATGTTCATCACAGCACTGTTTATAATAGCCAGGACATGGAAGCAACCTAGATGTCCATCAGCAGATGAATGGATAAGAAAGCTGTGGTACATATACACAATGGAGTATTACTCAGCCATTAAAAAGAATACATTTGAATCCGTTCTAATGAGGTGGATGAAACTGGAGCCGATTATACAGAGTGAAGTAAGCCAGAAAGAAAAACACCAATACAGTATACTAATGCATATATGTGGCATTTAGAAAGATGGTAACAATAACCCTGTATGCGAGACAGCAAAAGAGATACAAATATATAGAGAACAGTCTTTTGGACTCTGTGGGAGAAGGCGAGGGTGGGATGATTCGGGAGAATGGCATTGAAATGTGTATAATATCATATGTGAAAGAAATCGCCAGTCCAGGTTCGATGCAGGATACAGGATGCTTGGGGTTGGTGCACTGGAATGACCCAGAGGGATGGGATGGGAAGGGAGGGG
>SJYQ01000998.1:1678062-1697264 GCA_006410935.1 Redunca redunca
GTGTACACCCGTGGCGGATTCATGTTGATGTATGGCAAAACCAATACAATATTGTAAAGCAATTAGCCTCCAATTAAAATAAATACATTTATATTTTAAAAAAAGATACATGCACCACAATGTTCACACAAGCACTATTTATAATAGCCAAGACATGGAAGCAAACTAAATGACCATCAGCAGATGAATGGATAAAGAGGATGTGGTACACACACATACACACACACACACACACACACACACACACACACACAATGGCATACTACCCAGCCATAAAAAAGAATGAAATAATGCCATTTGTAGCAACATGGGTAGAACTAGAGATTAAGTGAAATAAATCAGACAAAGACAAATACGGTATCACTTATATGTGGAATCTCAAAAAAATGATGCTAATGAACTTATTTACAAAACAGAAATGGACTTGCAGACATAGAAAATAAATGTATGACTACCAAAGGGGAAAGGGTGGAGAGAGATAAATATGGAATTTGAGCTTAGCAGATACACCCTGCTACATAAAATAGATAACTAACATCTACCATGTAGCACAGGAAACTATATTCAATATCTTGTAATGACCTGTAAGAGAAAATATTGATAAAGAATATATTTGCATATATGTGTGTGTACATCTGTATTCATAAGTCATTTTGCTGCACACCTGAAATATTATAAATAAACTATACTTCAATTTAAAAATTTTTTAATTTTTTTTTCTAGATAAAGATGACGTTTATTTTTTTTTAATTTTTATTTTAACTTTAGTTTACTTTACAATACTGTATTGGTTTTGCCAAACATTGACATGAATTCACCATGAGTGTACATGCGTTCCCAAACATGAATCCCCTCCCACCTCCCACCCCATAACATCTCTCTGGGTCCTCCCCATGCACCAGCCCCAAGCATCCTGCATCCTGCATCAGATATAGACTGGCGATTCGTTTCTTACATGATAGTATACATGTTTCAATGCCATTCTCCCATGTCATCCCACCCTCTCCCTCTCCCCCAGAGTCCAAAAGTTCACCCTATAGATCTGAGTCTCTTTTGTTGTCTCGCATACAGGGTCATCATCACCATCTTTCTAAATTCCATATATATGCGTTAGTATACTGTATTGGTGTTTTTCTTTCTGGCTTACTTCACTCTGTATAATCGGCTCCAGTTCCATCCATCTCCTTAGAACTGATTCAAATGTATTCTTTTTAATGGCTGAGTAATACTCCATTGTGTATATGTACCACAGCTTTCTCATCCATTCATCTGCTGATGGACATCTAGGTTGTTTCCATGTTCTGGCTATTATAAACAGTGCTGTGATGAACATTAGGGTACATGTGTCTCTTTCTATTCTGGTTTTCTCGGTGTGTATGCCCAGCAGTGGGATTGCTGGGTCATAAGGCAGTTCTATTTGCAATTTTTTAAGGAATCTCCACACTTTTAAATTTTTTTTAATTTTTAAACGAGAGTGAAATGTTCCTTCTTTCACCTGACCATTCAACTTCCAAGAATCTATTCTAAGAAACAATGGATAACATCAATGTTCAAAGCAGCATTGCTTATGAAACTGAAAGTGAAAGCCACTCTAAGTGTTAGGGTTATAAGGAAATGGTTAGTAATTATGCAGGACACTTTATTCTGGATATTGTGCTAATACCATTTTTGGTGACCAAGAGAATGTACCTCATAGATCTCTGGCTAAAGGGAGAGTAACTGACCAAGAACCCAAGCACTACAGCTGGAAAGCTATCACTATATTTGCATGGTGGCCATGCATCCCACGGGGTGCTTCCAAATAACGTCTGAGAGCAGCAGGATATCAAGACAAGTTATCCTGGGAGACTTGAGACTCCTCTGACGCCCACATTGTCTCAAGATCTCCCGGATGGCTTGTGAATTTTCCTAAGCTACATGATAGTCTAGAATACTTCCACCCAACCTCCCATCCCTCTCTCCTTCACTCAGGATCAGACTTGCATTGTGGCCTTATGGATCCTCTAGCCTTCTCATTTCACATGCTAGCAAGGTAATGCTCAAAACCCTTCAAGCTAGGCCTCAATATTACATGAACCAACACTTCCAGATGCACAAGTGGGATTTAGAAAACGCAGAAGAACCAGAGATCAAATTGCCAACACACACTGAATCATAGAAAAAGCAACAGAATTCCAGAAACACGTGTACTTCTGCTTCATTGACTATACTAAAGCCTTTGACTATATGGATCATAACAAACTGTTGAAAATTCTTAAACAGGTAGGAATACGAGATCACCTTATCTGCCTCCTGAGAAACCTGTATGCAGGTCAAGAAGCAACAGTTAGAACCAGACATTAATAAATAGACTGGTTCAAAATTGGGAAAGGACTACGTCAAGGCTGTATATTGTCACTCTGCTTATTTAACTTAAATGCAGGGTACATTGTGTGAAATGCTGGGCTGGATGTAGCTCTAGCTAGAATCTTGAAAAACTATGGCAAAGGTTCATAACATTGTATAAGAGGAGGTGACCAAAACCATCCCCAAGAAAAAGAAATGCAAGAAGGCAAAGTGGTTGTCTGAGGAGGCCTTACAAATAGCTGAGAAAAGAAAACAAGTGAAAAACAAAGGAAAAAGGAAAGGTATTTCCAATTGAATGCAGAGTTCCAGAGAATAGCAAAGAGAGTTAAGAAACCCTTCTTAAGTGAGCAATGCAAAGAAATAGAGGAAAACAGTAGACTGGGAAAGACTAGAGATCTCTGTAAGAAAATTGGAGATACCAAGGGAAACTTTCATGAAATGACAGGCACAAGAAAGGACAAAAATGGCAAGGACCTAACAAAAGCAGAAGAGATTAAGAAAAGGTGGCCAGAATACACAAAAGAACTGTACAAAAAAACTCTTAATGACCCAGATAACCAAGATGCTGTGTTCACTCACCTAGAGCCAGACATCCTGGAGTGTGAAATCAAGTGGGCCTTAGAAACCATTGCTACAAACAAAGCTAGAGGAAGTGATGGAATTCCAGCTGAGCTATTTAAAACCCTAAAAGATGATGCTGTTAAAGCACTGCACTCATTATGCCAGCAAATTTGAAAAACTCAGCAGTGGCCACAGGACTGGAAAAGATCAGTTGATCAGTTTTCATTCCAATCCCAAAGAAACACAATGCCAAAGAATGTTCAAACTACTGTACAGTTGCACTCATTTCACTGCCAGCAAGATTATGCTCAAAATCCTTCAAGTTAGACATCAGTAGTACATGAACCAAGAACTTCCAGATATACAAGCTGGACTTAGAAAAGGCAAAGGAACCAAAGATTAAATTGCCAACACTTGCTGGATCATAGAAAAAGCAATGGAATTTTTTAAAAATCTACTTAAATCAATCTCTGTTTCATTGACTATGCTAACGTCTTTAACTGTGTGAATCACAAATTGCGGAATATTCTTAAAGAGATGGAAATACCAGACCACCTTATCTGCCTCCTGAGAAACCTATATGCTGGAAAAGAAGAAACAGTTAGAACTGAACATGGAACAATAGTCTGGTTCAAAATTGGGAAAGGAGTACATCAAGGCTGTGTATTGTCACCCCGCTTACTTAACTTATATACAGAGTACATCATGAGAAATGCCAGGCTGGATGAATCACAAGCTGGCATCAAGATTGCTGGGAGAAATATCAGCAGCCTCAGATATGCAGATGATACCACTTTAATGGCAGAAGCTACAGATTAATTGAAGAGCCTCTTGTTGAAGGTGAAAGAGCAGAGTGAAAAAGCTGGTTTAAAACTCAACATTCAAAAAATGAAGATCATGGCATCCAGTCCTATCACTTCATGGCAAATAGATGGGGAAAATGTTGAAACAGTGTCAGTTCCCATTTTCTTGGGCTCCAAAATCAATGCAGATGGTGACTGTAGCCATTAAATTGAAAGATGCATGCTCTTTGGAAGAATAGTTATGACAAACGTAGCAGTGTATTAAAAAGCAGAGACATCACTTTGCTGACAAAGGTCCATACAGTCAAAGCTATGGTTTTTTCAATAGTCTAGTACAGATGTGCGGGTTGGACCATAAAGATGGCTGAATGCCAAAGAATTGATATTTTCGAACTGTGGAGCTGGAGAAGACTCTTGAGAGTCCCTTGGATAGCAAGGAGATCAAACCAGTCCATCCTAAAGGAGATCAGTCCTGAATATTCATTGGAAGGACTGATGCTGAAGCTGAAGCTCCAATATTTTGGCCACCTGATGTGAAGAGATGACTCATTGGAAAAGACCCTGATTCTGGGAAAGATGAAGGGCAGGAGGAGAAGGGGACGATGGAGGATGAGATCACTGATGGCATCACTGACTCAGTAGCCATGAGTTTGAGCAAGTTCTGGGAGATAGTGAAGGACAGAGAAGCTTGGTGTGCTGCAGTCCAGGGGGGTCACAAAGAGTCAGGTATGACAGAGCAACTGAACTACAAAGTCTTCTGCAGCTCCCTCACTTTTTCCTTTCACAAGCATGTCCCCTAATAAAATCCTTAATCCTGTCTTGGTATCTACTTCTCAGAAAGCAGGAATTAACCGGAACTAACTCCCTAGCACTAACACAGGTAACAGCAGAGGTGGACTGGGAAAACAGGCAGTAAGCTGGGGGTTTGAGACTAACTCACCTACTGCAGGGAAATGTGAAGAAGATGGTCTCCCAGTTGGTAGGTGAATATGGATAGTCTCTGTCACTAGGTGGTGGCCAAACTGCTAAAAATTTCACCAAGAGTGATCTGTGAAAGTGTCCCCATGAAAGGAAATGCTATAGCAGGGATGATAGAGGATGAGATGGTTGGATGGCATCACCGACTCAATGGACGGGAGTTTGAGCAGACTCTGGAAGTTGGTGATGGACAGGGAAGCCTGGCGTGCTGCAGCCCATGGGGATGCAAAGAGTCAGACACAACTGAGCAACTGAACTGAACTGAGTGATGTAAGTGGTTTAAAACCAGGGGGCCAGCAATGCAGAGCTGGCTGGTTACTACCAAATTGTATTGATGTCCTACAGAAGACTATGGAGAGATTGGAGGCTGTTAACAAAGAATTAATGGCAAAGTGTTAGACCCAGAGAGACTTTATTTTCTATAAAGGAAGAGCAGACACAGCTTAATAGCAGGCTGATAACTTACTTGTTAGAACTTACAGAACTCCAGAGATGTTTGTGTGCTTAGCCAAGGTAGGTGTGTTGTGCAAAGGTTAGGGGCCTGGTTGGGAAAAGTGGGATCCTGAAACTTGGGATAGAGATATCTAGTTGGAGACCAACCAGGATATGAAGGACATGGATTCTGCAAACCGCCCCCTGGAGTCTCTGGGGTTGCACAGGTGGCCCACTCTTCCCCAGTAAGAGCTTCACTGTGCTGGAAGATTCTGCAGAAGTTTTACCTGAGAAGGCAACAGGTGTTCTCCCTTGGGAGCTGCCCTCTGATCCTTTTGTAGATGCCAGGCCAGTAACTAGGGCTAAATCCTAGGATTAGCTGGCTGGTGATGTGCTGGGCTTGGTAAGGGAGGAGAGAGAATACATTCCTAATGACCTGAAAGAATTATCCAGCATGTACCTCCATGCTGCTTGCCCCAGGCTGCCCCCAGACAATGCCTGTGCCTGTCAGGGTTGCTGAGACAGTCCTGTTTCCTGGGAGGCACTGGACTCCTGTGGTCAATAAGAATACAGAAATAGATGTGAATTCAATTTCTTATAAAATATAGTCTACACTTACAGGCACACACAAAAAAAGGAGAGGAATCCAAGAGAAAGGAGTGTCTATCCACCAAAAGATACTTTCAAGAATGTTTGGGCTTTCTTCATAAAACATAAAAACTGGAAACAACTCAAATGTTTATCAATGGATGAATAGACTGTGGTGTAGGATACAACAGAATCACAATATAAGCATAGGATAAAAATAACAAAGGAAATGGATCCATGCATACCCAGTCGCTTTAGTTGTGTCTGACTCTTTGTGACCCCATGGACTGTAGCCCACCAGGATCCTCTGTCCATGGGATTCTCCAGGCAAGAATACTGGAATGAGTTGCCACGCCCTCCCCCAGGGAATCTTCCTGATCCAGGGATGAAACCTACATATCTTATGTCTCCTGCATTGCAGGCAGACTCTTTACCACTGAGCCACCAGGGAAGCCCAACAAAGAGTATAGCTACATGCTATAACAAGATAGATGAATCTCATGAATACCATGTTGAATAAAAGAAGTGATACTGACAAGGGATATTCCATATGAGTCCATATATATTAAGTTCAAAATCATGGGGACTATATTGTAAGAAGGACCAAACTAAGGGTACCCTGGGAGAGGTGAACACTGATTGAAAGGGGAATTGAGGGTGTGTGGAGTGTTGTTGGAAACATTGTTTTTCTTGATCAAGATGGTGGATACCTTATTGTATAAGTGAAAATTCATTATAATTTGGACACTTAAAATTTGTATACTTTATCATATAATTGCTATGATTCAATAAAACGTTTCAAATACAATAAAAAGATGAGAGAGTACACCAAAATGTTAACACTGGCTATCTCTGTTTGATGGAATTATGAAGAACTTTTAATCCCTTGATTATAAGTTTCTGCATTTCTTCAATTTTCCCTGAAGAGTGTATTTGTCAAAAAGCAAAAACAACAAGATTTATTCTTAAGAAGGGAAATATATCAGGCAGTGATGTGCTAATTTCACACTGATGTCAGACGTGGGGCACTTTACATGCAAAGCTGGTGTCATGAACTGTCTGGGTTACAGAAAACACTACTCTTTGTCCTGCTTTTGCCCAATTCATCACAATCCTAAAGCAATAACAGCATTGACAGTATAGTTAACTAACTCTATCTATGGTAATGTTCTCTAGAAATTAAAACTTGAGTCTGTAATTTGGAACCCAAAAGCCAAGGTACTTCAAGTATTTAGGCTCACTGCACATTGTTCCTTAAAAAGTACCAACAATACCTCAAATCAAGCCACAATTACAGACCTGTAAATGTAAAGCCATTATTATGTCTGGGCAAATACCTCAATTCCACTTGCATTTTAATAGTTGTTTTCCAATACTGAAGTTGCTAATGCTTTTGTTGCCTCTTAATGACTATTCTTAGCAAACAAATTTTGTGCCTTACAATTAGTGATTTTCTTCCTAATTATGGCTTTTTTAAATTTTCACATGAGATGACAAAAAATTTATGTTTTACCCATGAACTAGCTTATTACTTAATGAAAATTTGTCTAATAGCAGCCTTTTAGATACCCTGTCAAAATCAAAAGCAGCATTCAAAGAAGAGAGAGGTTGCTTTCATATTAACATTCAAAATTAATTTCTGGGTAGGGGCTGGGAGTGAGACGTAGGAGGCATAATTTCTTCCAAAAAGATTAAAATAGATTTTCTTACTTGGAGCCCATGGAGTTTAAAAGTGTTAAATATGTCTCTCTCCTTCCCTCCCTGTGTGTGTGTCTCTCTCCCTCTCCTTTCCCCCTACCTCTTGTGTGCCTTTTTCTTTGCCTATGATACACAGATATATATATACCCAACCTTTGGGATTCAAACTGCAGAATGGGAAAGGATTACTCTCCTGTGTTAGAGTCTGGTAATTTCAACATTGCTATATTATCAGCTGTCAAAGTACCTAATTTTCCACCTAGGCTTAGATTATTTAATTTCAATTCCACCCCTAACCCTCCACCCAGACGCATTTGGCATGTCAAATGCTTTTGCTAGCCAGGACGCTCTGTCCTAGGACAAATATCCTATCTGTTCTTTTGGTTTTGAACCATAAATACAGCATGCTGGGAGTGGAACACAATCTAATATTGTCCCCTAAACAAGTAGCCCTATTCTCTCTGGTAGATGCAGTCTGGTTCACTTGGCTGGGTTTGTTAATACTATGGAGGAGAAGCAAACTTTATCAAAAAGTAGTGACTCATTTTTCTCATCGAATAAAATCCATAAAAGATTTAGGCACGACCCAAACAATTTACATCTTAAATATTCATGCCCTAGTCTCAGCCCTGAAATGACATTTAAATTGTGTCTGGGGAATTTGTTGTGAGCTAACTGCCATGGCCCTCTTCGGAGGGCTTCAAAGTCTGGGAGAGAGAGGGAAATATTGAGACCTGTTTTCCATTTCAGAGATTTACGAGGGAGCAAATGAAATTCATTTCTGCTCTCAGACCTGGCCCCCTGGGAAAGGAAACACTGTCCGAATCAAGTAAATAAGGTCCTTTGTGTCAGCAAAGGCTGTGGTGGATGAAATTAATGTTCAAGTGATCCTGGAATTTCTCAGATAGGCTGTTTAAAGCAAAGTTTCTCGGCTTCAGAACTGTTGATATTTGGGGCTAGATAATTTTATTGTGGGGGCTATTTGTGCATTGTAGGATGTTTAGCAGTATCCCTACAGACCAATAGCATCCACCAAGATGTGACAACCAAAAATGTCTCAAGACATTGCAGAATGTTCCAGGGGGTGGGGGTGGTGGGAGGAACGAAGATCAGATCTCCCTTGGCCAAGAACCACTGTTTTAAAGACAAAGAAGTCATTTGTCCCTGCTTTATCCTAAACTTGGGGAGATAATTTTTCTTTTTGACTTTTTCCTCCCTTCCAGTATTTTTATTTTTTCTTATTTTTATTTTTACTTATTTTGCTTTACAATACTGTATTGGTTTTGCCATACATTGACCTGAATCAGCCCAGCATTTTTAAAATTGAGCTATAATTGACATATGCATTATGTAGGTTTAAGCTGTACAACATGTATAGACATACTGATACATTTATATATTGCAATATCATGTCACATAGTTGCTACTTCCTTTTGTGGTGAGAACAGCTAAGATCTACTCTTTTAGCAACTTTAAGTCTATAATGCAATTTTGTTGATTATAACCACTATGCTCTACAGTAGATCTTCAAGCATTATGTATCCACTAAATATCCAAACGTAGTTGTAAGCTTGTACCCTTAAACAACATCTCCTCAATTCCCACAACAACACCCCAACCCCTGGTAACCACAATTCTACTGTCTATGAATTTGTTATTTTTAGATTCTACATATAAGAGAGATCATAGGGTATTTATTTTTCTCTGTTTGACATCTCCCTGAGCATAATGCCCTCTACGTTCATCCATATTGTCACAAATGGCACAATTAGTTGACTCACTATTTGCCAACCACGTATGGATTACCTACCACGTGCCCAACTTTGTTGTAGGCACGTGGGATACAACAGTGCAGAACACAGAAAAAAACAATTTTTATTTCACAGAATTTGCATTTTTGCAGTGGATAAAGCCAACATAGAAAATAAGTAAATCTGTGACCTGTTAGATGACAAAAGAAAGAAAACGTAGAATGGAGGAGGAAGACCTAGAATGCTAAGAATTTGAAGTCGGGGTAGGTCACAATGTGGAAAGAGCAACGTTTGAGCACAGAATTGAAGGAGGTGAGTGAGTGAAGAGAAAAGGCGAAGGGATGTGTGACAGTCAGAGGGAACCATCAACCCAAAAATCCTGAGATGGGAGGGGAGCAGGAGAGTGTGTGGAGCAAAGTGAGAGGGGAGAGAGTAACAGGAGCTGCGGTCAGGAAAATGGTAGAGACAGATCCTGGGAGGCCTCGTGGGCGACTGTAAGGGCCTGGGCTCCCACAGAGGTCGAAATGAGGAGGTTATGGAGCAAAAAATGACACGATCTCACATTTGAACAGTCACTGCCTGCTGTGCTGGGAATAGACTGAATAGAAACAAGTTCGAAACAAGAAAATCAGTTAGGAGGTTTTTGCAGTAATCCAAGTGAAAGATGATAGTGGCCAAGGGCAATGGAGGTGGAGAAAGTGGCTGAACTATAGATACATACTGAACTGTAGATACACACTGAAGGAAGAGCAAAGAGGGTTTCCTGCAGGGTTGGGCATGGGATGCAAAGGAAAAAGACATTTGACCTCATCATTTGCAAGGACGGAGCTGAAATCAACTAACATGAGGAAGGCTAGAAAAGATTTAAGTAGGCAGAAAGATTAGAAGTTTGGTGTTGAATATGTTGAATTCAAGGCATCTATTGGAAAGAAGTGCAAACTAGAGAAGTAAGTTAGAGTTGTCACTATAAATATGATACCCAAAACCATGAGGCTTGATGAGATCATCAAGGCAAAGAATACGAAGAACGGAAAAGGACTAAGAAATGAGTTCACTATACTCCAACAGTAAGAGTTTGGGAACCAGCCAAGGGTTCGGAGAAAGTGCAGTGAATAGAGTAAAGGAAACCAGGGGAGCATATAACCTAGAGGTCAGGAGAGAAGGGTGAGATCAACTGTGTCAAGTAAGGCTGCTGGGTCAAACAACCACTGGTTTTAACAACATGGAGGTCAACATGGAGGTCAATGGTGACCTTCACAAAAGCATTTTTAGTGTAGTGCTGGAGGCTGTAGCAAATTGGAGCAAGATTCTTTTAATGGAGGGGAAAGAAGTGAAACTAGGCAGTATATAAAGATCTTTTGAGTTTCAATGCAAAGGAAAGAAAAGAAATGAAGTGGTATCTGGTAGACAACGTGGGGTCAAAAAAATGAACATTTTTTTCCATTTTGGAACAGTTTTAAATTTACAGAATTATTATGAAAATAGTATGAGTTCACAGTTACCCCATACCCAGTTACCTATTATTAGTATCTTACGTGTATTTTAGTATTTTTATTTGTATTTTAGTATATGTCACAATTTGTGAACCAATACTGATATATAATTATTAACAAAATCCATGTATTCGGATTTCCTCAATTTTTCCCTAATACCCTTTCTCGATTCTAGTATGCCATCCAGGACACCACATGACATTTAGTAGTCATGTTCCTTAGGCTCCTCAGTTGGACAGTTTCTCAGACTTCCCCTGTTCCTTATGACTGTGACAGCTTTGAAGATTATTAATATTAGTTCCCTGGTGGCTCAGAGGTTAAAGCGTCTGCCTCCAATGCGGGAGATCCGGGTTCAATCCCTGGGTCGGGAAGATCCCCTGGAGAAGGAAATGGTAACCCACTCCAGTATTCTTGCCTGGAGAATCCCATGGACAGAGAAGGCTGGTAGGCTACAGTCCATGGGGTCGCAAAGAGTCGGACACGACTGAGCAACTTCACCACCACCCTATATTGTAAACTGCCCCTCCATTTGGATTCACCTGATATTTTTCTCATGTTAGACGGAGATAATGCATTTGGAGGAGGAAGAACACAGAGGTAAAGTGCCATTCTCATCACGTCGTATTTACAGCTTACCGCTATACTCCCATCATTATGAAGTTCTTCCTTCCTTCCTTCTTGCTTTCTTTGATATTTTTCACTGCCACTTCAAGATGCTCCAGGCTTATCTTGTATATTTCCTGACCAAGCCCTAAAATCAATATCTCTAAGTAGCCTGGTTCAAAGGGGTGTTTTTTAAGATGGAAGAAAGAATAGTGTGTTTACAAATGACGAAAATTATTCAGAAGTGAGAAAAAATAGTGATGTGGGAGGATGGGCACCTGTGGGAAGTCAGGGTTGGTGAATGCCAATGCCAGGACGTGGGAGACAAGGTCAGTGTCAGCTCACTTCTGGTCGATTCATTTTTACCAATGAAATAAGAAACATGATCACCAGCTGAGAATGGGGAGCAGATGGGGTTTGAGAAGAGAGAAGAAAAGGTATTAAAAAATTGTTTCAAAAAGTAACAGATACTATGGAAAACAGCATGGATATTTCTCAAAATGGTTACAAATAGAGCTACCATATTACCTTAAAATCCCACTGCTGGGTGTTTTGCTTGCTTGCTTGCTAAGTCACTTCAGTCGTGTCCAACTCTGTGCGACCCCAGAGACGGCAGCCCACCAGGCTCCCTCGTCCCTGGGATTCTCCAGGCAAGAACACTAGAGTGGATTGCCACTTCCTTCAATGCATGAAAGTGAAAAGTGAAAGTGAAGTCGCTCAGTCGTGTCCAACTCTTAGCAACCCTATGGACTGCAGCCCACCAGGCTCCTCTGTCCATGGGATTTTCCAGGCAAGAGTACTGGAGTCGGGTGCCATCACCTTCTCCAACTGCTGGGTGTTTAGGCAAAAGAAATTGAAATTGGTATCTTGAAAGATATTAGCATTCCTATATTCCTTGCAGCACCATAACCAAGATATGGAAACAACCTGAACAGTCATCAGTGGATGAGTGGATAAAGAAAATGTAGCATACATATCTATCTTCCCAACTGGTGCTAGTGGTAAAGCATCTGCCTACCAATGCAGGAGATGGAAGAGATATGGTTCCAATCCCTGGGTTGGGAAGGTTCCCTGGAGTATGAAGTGGCAGCCCACTCTAGTGTTCTTGCCTTGAAAATTCCATTGACAGAGGAGCCTGGTGGGCTACAGTCCATGGGGCTACAAAGGGTCAGACATGACTGAGTGAGCACACAGTATGTGCATACAATGAAATATTATTCAGCCTTCAAAAAAGAAGGAAATCCCACGATGCGCTATAACCTGGATGAACCTTGAGGACACCAGGCTGAGTGGAAGTGAAAGTCACTCAGTCGTGTCCGACTCTTTGCGATCCCATGGACTATACAGTCCATGGAATTCTCCAGGCCAGAATACTGGAGTGGGTAGCCTTTCCCTTCTCCAGAGGATCTCCCCAACCCAGGGATCGAACCCAGGCCTCCCACATTGCAGGCAGATTCTTTACCAGCAGAGCCACAAGGGAAACACAGTGAAATAAGTCAATCATAAAAGAACACATGTGCATCCCATGGCTGATTCATGCCAATATATGGCAAAAGCCATCACAATATTGTAAAGTAATTATCCTCCAATTAAAATAGATTAATTTAAAAAGAACAAATACTGCACAATTCAACTCACATGAGGCATCTAAACTAGTCAAACTCATGGAGTCAGAAATTAAAACGGTGGTTGCTAGGGACTGGGAGTGGGGAATTTGGAGGGCAGGGGCAGAGCTTTTTGCTTTTGGAGAAATCAGTCACAGTCACAAGAATTTGTGAGAAGGACCAAGTGAGATGTTGGATGCTGGTAAGATGCTTGGAATAGTGGTTCTCTAAGTGTGGTCCCTGGACTACAAGGCTCAAAAGCACCCAGAAATGTGAAAAAGGCAATCCTCAGGTCCTTCCCTAGACAACTACTCTGGGGATGGAGTCCAGTAATCTCTGTTTTAACAAGCCCTTGAACTAATTTTGATGCATGATAAAATTTGAGTATCACTAGAACAATACTACTGATTACAGTAAACAGAATGACTTATTTTAATTATCATTATCATCATTATGTTTGTTGTGAAATAGCTTTCCAATGCAGGGGAATTTTTTTATTATTTTTCTAGTGAGACAATAATATATAACATTTATTAATTAATAATATATTTCTAGGCAATAATCTAAGTACTTTATATGCATTATTTTAGCTAATTCTGTCAACTACATCTGAGTTGCATTTTATTATAATTCTCAACTTACAGATGGTGAAACAGGATCAGACTAAGTAGTTCTCTGAAGCTCACACAAGCAGTCACATGCAAGATCTGGATTCAAACTTGGGATTCCCAGCAGCCCTGAAAATCAAAATTACTCTTTGGAGTAATTTCACTTCTAGTCTTTCTAACCAAGGATAAAGAGAAATTTGTTGTTACCAACAACATAAATAATGTAATAACAATTGTGTGAATTTGGAAAAAAGGCATTATGAGTTTGATAAACAACAGTGTACTAAACAACCAGAAACCAAGAAAAGAATTTTCTCTTTTTTTAGTGTTTTATTTTTTATTTTTTAAATTTAATTTATTTATTTTAATTGGGGGTTAATTACTTTACAGTATTGTACTGGTTTTGCCATACATCAACATGAATCCGCCACAGGTATACACGTGTTCCCCATCCTGAACTCCCCTCCCACCTCTCTCCCTGCACCATCCCTCTGGGTCATCCCAGAGCACCAGCCCCAAGCATCCAGTATCATGCATTGAACCTGGACTGGTGATTCATTTCATATATGATATCATACATGTTTCAATGCCCTTCTCCCAAATCAACCCACCCTCTCCCTCTCCCATAGAGTCCAAAAGACTGTTCTATACATCTGTGTCTCTTTTGCTGTCTCACATACAGGGTTATCATTACCATGTTTCTAAATTCCATATATATGCATTAGTATACTGTATTGGTGTTTTTCTTTCTGGCTTACTTCACTCTGTATAATCAGCTCCAGTTTCATCCACCTCATTAGAACTGATTCAAATGTATTCTTTCTAATGGCTGAGTAATACTCCATTGTGTATATGTACCACAGCTTTCTTATCCATTCATCTGCTGATGGACATCTAGGTTGCTTCCATGTCCTGGCTATTGTAAACAGAGCTGCAATGAACATTGGGGTACACGTGTCTCTTTCAATTCTGGTTTCCTCGGTGTGTATGCCCAGTAGTGGGATTGCTGGGTCAACCATGTCAACAGGGACATTATGTCTAATAATGTCTAATGTCTAATATATATCTGCTGCTGCTGCTGCTGCTGCTGCTGCTGCTGCTGCTAAGTCGCTTCAGTTGTGTCCAACTCTGTGCGACCCCATAGACGGCAGCCCACCAGACTCCCCCATCCCTGGGATTCTCCAGGCAAGAATACTGGAGTGGGTTGCCATTTCCTTCTTCAATGCATGAAAGTGAAAAGTGAAAGTGAAGTCACTCAGTCATGTCCGACTCTTAGCGACCCCATGGACTGCAGCCTTCCAGGTTCCTCCATCCATGGGATTTTCCAGGCAAGAGTACTGGAGTGGGGTGCCATTGCCTTCTCCAATATATGTCTAATAATGCCTAAAATAGATTAGGTCACTAATTTTTTCAATAAAGGAATAATTTATCCCAAAAAAAGATATTTTCATTTATGAGTACATATATAAAGTGGACATACTCATTCTCAAGAGCATAAAAAAAGTAGTTGGCATTAAAATTTTGAAAGGAAAATGGTTACAGTTGATGACATTGGTGAATTTCAATTCAGATTCTTGATCAAATAGTCATCTTGGTGTGGGAATCACAAATAGCTTCAGCTCTGTCTTATGTCTAGATTGCTTCAGTTTCCATTCATTTTGCCAGTTTTACTGGAGTTACGTTTTTATTTCTTTTTGACTAGTTTGAGTTATTTTTGAAAAGTTAAGTCTTTCCCCTTCCATGAAGCTTCCTTCTTTTTTAACAGTGGACTCTATCTCACTGAAAAATAATAATAATAAAGCCTTTAATAAATCAGCCAGTTAGTTGATGGTAAGGTAACTTTACAGTTTCTTATCTGGATCACAAAATCATAGGACTTTCTAAAGAAGAAGAGTAACCATTCAAAGTTAATATACATGAAAAGCTGCCAACCACTTCAGTTAATTAAAGGAATAAAATACAAACAGCACAAGCCATTTCTTACTTAACAAAGATGAAATACCAAAATACTGTTGGTGTATGAGTGTATTCATAGAAAATATTTCCTTGGTTAGCAATTAGGCATTAATATTAAAAAATTTTAATTCCTATTAAAATTCCTTGTCAGAGTAATTTCAGTTCTAGACTAAAGTCATAGAATTTTAGAGCTGAAAGGGAATTTATTAGAAATATCCAGACCAACTCCATCATTTCCAAATGAAGAAACTGAGGCACAGAGAGCTTACCCAATATCGTATAGACAGACATTGGCAAATTCCTTTCATCTTTCCCAAGATTTCCACTAGAATTTGGTCCAGGATCTTCTAGTTGGGAATTTAAATTTCCTATCTTCAGAAAAGGAAAAAAAAAAAAAAACAAGATTTTTTCTAATTCCTAACGTTTTATGTAACATATTAACCAACTTACTTCATTATCCCAGAACCATTGAAGGAAATGTTGACCCACTGAGCTAAATGTTTTGAATAACAGTATGATGACAAATTTGAACCTATTTTATTTAAAACCTATTACTTGTCTTTATCACTTTAAAAAATTCATTTAAATTTAGAGCAAACACTTTAAAACACACCTGCTACCATGATGTTCTCTGAAATATAAAGTTTCTGAAATACAGAAACCTTATCTTGGTTTCCATCTGCATACCAAGGACAGTGCCCACCACCCAGGAGCTACTCAATGAATTCAGTCATTGAAAAGGTAAGAATTCAAAATGTCATGAAAAAAATTCTTAGAAGATACTCCATATATGAAAAGTATTAGTGAAAAGAATGGAATGTAAGACACTAAAATCCACCTTAAAGTTAATGTCAGGTTGCTCTAACCCCTGGGCTCTGGAAATTCAAGCCTGGCTGAGGACATCTGCTCAGATCACATACTCACAAACTCACTACAAGAACTCAAGCAGCTTTTCCTCCCTGTGGGGATATTGTTAGGCTCAGCTCAGCTGCCCAACAAATCCCATGTTACAACTGAAGCCCTTAAGAAATTTTTTGTCCTCAAGTTAAAAAACAAAAAGCTTTTAATCAAAGAAAATCCATTCTCTTCGTGTGGGAAGGGGCTTGTTGTCACCTAGGCATGAGGGGAAGAAAATAGAATTAGATGTATTGTTTAAACATTCCATTTTCTGGCTCTCTTCTAAAGCCAGAAAAGAACTCACTCTCTGTTTCTAAAAGATCATAAGAACATAAATGATTGCAGCTCAATATGCTGTTCATAAAGGCATAATCACCACCTCTTTATTTCTTACCCACTTGAACTTCTCTTCATTATGATACCCCTATGGGCAGAAATCTATCTCAGTCTCATCCAAGCCCTACAAACACCATCCAAGAGAAGTTAATTAGGCAGTAGGCTGTATGGTGGCAGTTCCCTAAGACTGAGTCTGAGATCTGCTTCTTACTAACTATGTGATCTTCAGCAAATCAGTTCACTCCTCTGTTTTCACTTAGCAGCAAAATGAGGATAATACAAGTACCTATCTTATAGTACCACAATGTGTCTTAGATGAGGTACTATGTGCAAATGTTCAATAAGCTTTTCATTTGTTTTTGTTGCTAGGCAGCATGCATGATCTTTGTTCCCCAACCAGGAATCAAACCTGTGCCCCCTGCGGTGGAAGCATGGAGCCCCAACCACTAGACTGGCAGGGTATTCCCAGTAAGTTGTCATTTTTATTGCTAACTACTCCAGGTAATCAGCTATGGCCTTTTGTCCTCATTGCCATTGGAACATTTCCACATTGACACATTTATCACATTTTCTCTGTTACAGTGAGGGCCATCCTCCCCCTAGAAACTTACTAACTCCGCAGTTACAAGCCTTGAAAAACCTTTCTCTAAACACTCCAAATAACAATAATAATGTCAGCTAATAGTTATTAAGGGCCTACTCTGTATGTAGCATTTGCCAAGCATGTTATATGTGCTACCTTAAGTACTTATATAATCTTGCAATGTAGATTTCATTGTGAACTTCATTTTCTAAAAGTGAAAACTGAACCTCAGAGAATGAAGAGGCATTCCCAAGATCACCCAGCTAATAAGGATGAGGCTACAATTCATATTCAGGTGGTCTGCATCCAGAATTTCATTCAGTACTCTGAAATGTTCTCTCCCCTTTCAGAAATCCATAGGTAGCCCACCTGGGTTGCACTGTGCTCTAACTTTCCATGTGACTTAACATTAAATCTTGAACTAGACTCCCCAGTCCTTGAGAGCAGGGTCATCCTCCTATCCTTGGGTCCAGCAGAACACCTAATCTGATGCCTATAGCTAGTGAGTCATTGGTAGCTGAATATCTCCCTCATTCCAACAGTCATCATATAAAGCAACTACAATTGTTTCAAATGACCTCATCTACCACTCTCCCTCTCACTCTGGTTGAGACTCATTGCCCTCCTTGCTCTTCCTTAAATACACCAGGCACACATCCACTTTGAGAAATTTGCATTTGCTGGTTTTCTTTCCTAGAATGTTCTTCCCACAAATATCCATGGGGCTTACTCTCTTGCCTCTTCTAGACCTTGCTCAAAAGTTCCCTTCTCCAGGACTTTCCCTGACTCCCTGTTTAAAATTAAAACCTCCTCATTTCCTCAAGTTATTTAAAATGGAATTACCATATGATCCAGAATTCCCACTTCTGGGTATATATCCAAAGGAAATGAAACTATTATCTTCTTAAAAATGCTTATGGGAGTATAGCTGATTCACAGTGCTGTGTTAGTTTCAGATGTGCAGCAAAGTGAACAAGTTTTTATATATATATGTATATATATATATGCTAAATGCATGCTACACCACTTCAGTCATGTCCAACTCTTTGCAACCCCATGGACTGTAACCTGCCAGGCTCCATGGGATTCTCCTGGCAAGAATACTGGAGCAGGTTGCCATTTCCTCCTCCAGGGACACACACACACACATATATATCTCCACTCTTTTTTAGATTCTTTTCCCATCTGGCCATTAAAAAGTATTGAGTAGAATTACCTGTGCTATACAGTAGGTCTTCATTAGTTATGTATTTTATATATAGTAGTGTGTATATGTCAATCCCAATCTAATGAAACCATTATCTTGAAGACATATCTGTATTTCCATGTTCATTGCAGCATTATTCATAACAGCCAAAGTGTAGCAACAACCCAGGTAGTTGTTGATGGATGAGTGGATAAAGAAAATGGCATATACTTACAGTGAAGTATTATTCAGTTTCTAAAATGAAGGAAATTTGGCCATTTGCAGCAATATGAATGAATCTGAAAGGCATTATGCTAAGTGAAAAAAGCCAGATAGAGAAAGGAAATACTGCATGGTTTCACTTATATGTGGAATCTAAACAAACAAGTCAAACTCATAGAAACAGAAAGCAGAGGTGGGGAAAATAAGGAGAGATTAGTAAAAGGGTACAAGTTTTTGGTTATAAAGTCTGAGAATCCAGTGGAACAGGGTGACTGTAGTTGACAACACTGTATTACATAATTGAAATTTGCTAAGAGTAGGACTTAAAGGCTTTCATAATTCAAGATGCTTTTATTCTTATTTTTTCTGCATTTGACAAAATATTCTCAAAAAATGTTAATATGCCTCACTATGATTATGTATTTTTTTCCATTGTATTTCTTCGATTTTTGTTTTATGTACCTTTGTTTCTTTGTTGTTAGGTGTCTAATGGTTTGTGATGTCTATCTTCTTTGTGAATTGTACCTTTTATCATTAAAAATGTTCATCTTTAAAAA